>PVHX01001562.1:139573-202059 GCA_004024805.1 Geosciurus inauris
CCTTTAGGTTATTGATAGGTCTGGCTACAGTGAGCTCATTGCCTGGCCTTCTGATTAGCTGACTCAAGTTGCAGAACCACTTTTTGGCGCCAGGGAGGGGTGCCGTTGTGTTGCAACTTCCAGTAACTGGGTGGGGGACCTAGGGCTCTGGACAAGAGGCCTAGAGTCACAAAATGGCTTTAGTCTGGTCCTTTCAATGGTAACAAAGCTTTTGAGCAACAACCTGAAGGAAATTAGTTAGCCAAGCCAGGTTCTGGAAGAAAATAACTCATGCCAAGAGAACTGCAAATGCAAAAGTCCTGAGGGAGGCTTGTTCAAAGAGTACTCAGGCTATTCCTGGGATTGAAGCAGCATGAGAAAGGGGAGTTGTTGGAAATGGTGCTGGACAGGATGCAGGAATCAAGGTCATAAAAAATCTATCTCATAGAGCGGCTGGGGTTGTAGCTCAGTGGTAGAGTGCTTGCCTCACATGCGTGAGGCACTGAGTTCCATCCTCAGCACCACAGAAAAATAAACAAAGATATTGTGTCCATCTACAACTAAAAAATAATGTAAAAAAATCTATCTCATAGATTCATGGTGAAGACTTTGGTTTTCAAAATATGCAATGAGAAACCATTGAAGGTTTGTAAAGAAATGACATATTCCAATTTAAATATTTAAAAAGACCACTCTGGCAAATATATGAACAAAAAAACAGATTGTAGAAAACCAAAAGTAGAAATAGGAAGACTAATTAGGAGGCTGTTACAATAACTCAGATAAGAGATAACGGTGGTTTAGACCAGAGTGGGTACTGTGGACGTGGGGCAAATGGTTGGTTTCTGATAGTGTTTTGAAACTTGAGAAAACAGAAAGCAAGAACTGCTGATCAATCAGAAGAAGAGTTTGAGAGAAAGAGAGGAGCCAAGGATGACTGAAAGGTTTTGGGCTTGGACACATATGATTTTCCATCTACTAAGAGGGAGAGAGGAATAGTAGGAGACAAGTAATCAAGTATTCAGCTTTTGTCTTGCTTTATCCTACGGCCTTCTCTTTGTAACCCAGCATCTAGGCACACAGTAGTTTAAGTGGGTCTAACCCTCTGAACAACTTCTTCTTTGGCCTGACACAGATCCCTCTTCAAAATCATAATTACTCTGCTTCTTGTTCATATTCTTGTATTCGAAAAATTTTGCCAAACCTTATTTTCAGAAGTGGTTATCATAAAAACATTAATATCATTGCTGTTTGTTAAATCTTATATACCAGCCATTGAGAACCACTGCTTACACCTGAGTAATTAATTCCTGTTTCCTACACAGGTTCTAATCTGCTAAAGGGACACGTAAGCCCCATTCAAGCAAGAAACCTTGTCCTCCTGAAGGAGGGTCCAGCTGAAAATAGAGGCCCCTAACATTTGCTGGGGAGCAGTGATATGCACACCTACACTCTCATCTCATCGTTGTTTATTTATGTCACATCCAGAAAGGTGCTTGTTGAAATAGTGCAGTTGAACAGTGTGAGGCATCAAAAGTAACTTACTGCTAATATAAAGAACGCAAATTATTTATATTTTCAAAAGTGAATTGAAGTAAGCTAAAACATATACCTGTGTTATTCTCATTCTCCTTTGCATTCTTGAGAAAGAATAGGATGAAATTACTGCTCAAGTACCGAGAATTTCCCAGAAACATGGGCATACCTGTGAGAATGACTGTGCAGGTGAATGACATCCAATTTTATGAATCAGCAGAAAAGAGAGAAAGGGCTGCTGGCTTAGCTACCATTGCTTAAAACCAGCAATGTGGAAGGACTTGGAAGACAGAGGGCTTCATCCCTGTCTTTGCAAAGCTCACGCTTTTGTGGGGGACTCCAGATGTAATAAGACAAAGGCCAATTTAACATGTTAGCATATCCTACATCAAGGGTGCTCAGTTTGTAGACTTGTCAGTACATTCTTCCCTTCTATTTCTATCCTTACTACCCACCCCACTCCCGCCTCATTTCACACACTGGAGCAGAGACTATTATCGTAGGCACTGAATTTTTGCCTGGAGCAAGCAGGAAGTTCAACACAGCAGCCTGAGGAAGAGGCGGAGGTGGCTGCTCACCCAGAAGGATTTTGGGGAAGGAATTCATTGGTGCAAAATTTATTTGCCCCCACTGGCCTCAGATGGGAACAAAAACAATAATATCATCAACACTAATAATAGCATATATAAAAAATTATATTAATACAATATAAGCAAAATACAAATATAATGAATATAAATAATATATGATGAATGGTGACCATGTGCCAGACCTATTCTCTAATTTAATTTTCCCATAGTCTTTCAAGGCAGGTTCTACTAACTTTTTTTTTTTTTTTTTTTTTGGCACCAGGAATTGAACTCAGGGGCACTCAACCACTGAGCCATATCCCCAGCCCTGTTTTGTGTTTTATGTAGAGACAGGTCTCACTGAGTTGCTTAGCGCCTTGCCGTTGCTGAGGCTGGCTTTGAACTTGCGATTCTCCTGTCTCAGCCTTCCTAAGTGCTGGGATTACAGGCATGTGCCACTGTGCCCAGCTTAACTTCTTGTTTTCACAGATTAGGAAACTGAGGCATAGAGGAGTTAGAAAACCTGCACATGGTCACCCACATTCAGGTTGGATTTGAATTTTTGGAATCACTGGCTTTGTGTCCAGCCTAGCTTAAAATTCTTACTTAAATCACTTCTTTTGGTCAGAAGATAAAGGCAAACAAATTATATTCAGAAGGTTGGTAAAAAGTAAATAAACTATCTAGTATAGGGACAGCAAGGAACAGGATTTTGACTACTTTGACAAGACTAAATTGGGGACAAAAGCCTGCTAGGTTTCATTTAATAGAGAATTTGAGACAAGTATAAACTCTTTTGAAAAATTTTGCTCCAAAGGGGAACATTCCTTCCAGGGTGGTATGAACAGAAATCGAATAAGCTAAAATACAATGTTGAGATAAAGGCATTAGCAATAGATATTTAAGTGGTAAATAAGTTTAAAATCATATTTGATACAATTCTAATATTTTTAAAATTTATTTTTATTGGTTCTTTTTAGTTATACGTGAGAACAGAATGAACTGTGACATAATTATAAAAGCATGGAATATAATTTGTTCTAATATTGTCCCCAGTATTTCCCTTTCTCTCTCTTCCACCAATTCTTGTTCACTTCCCTCTACTCTGTTGATCTTTCTGCTATCATGTTTGTTTGTTTTTTCAATTAGTGCCTTATGGATGTATGTGATGGTGAGATTCACTGTGGTTTATTCATATATGTACATAGGAAAAGTGAGGTCAGATTCATTCAACTAATTTCCCCTATCCCTTCCTTCCATTCCGCATTGTTCACTTTTCTGATCTTACTTCATTTCTGTTTTCATTCCCCCACTTATTTTGGATTAGCTTCTACATATCAGAGGAAACGTTCAGCCTTTGCTTTTCTATAACTGGCTGATCGTCTCCAGTTCCATCCATTTACCAGCAAATGCCAACACGTCATTCTTCTTTATAGCTGAGCAATATTCCATTGTGTATGTGTGTGTGTGTGTGTGTGTGTATCACACTTATATATATATGGTATATATATATATATATATATCACATTTTCTTTATCCATTCATCTGTTGAGGGGCATCTAGGCTGGTTCCATAGCTATTGTGAATTGTGCTGCTATAAACATTGATGTGGCTGCATCACATTAGTATGCTGATTCTAAATCCTTTGGAATAACTGGGTCAAATGGTGGTTCAATTCCTAGTTTTTTGAGGAATCTCCATACTGCTTTCTAGAGTGGTTGTACTAACTTGCAGTCCCAGCAGCAATGTATGAGTGTACCTTTTTCCTCATATTCTCACCAGCATTTATTATTACTTGTATTCTCTATAATTGCCATTCTGATTGGATTGAGATGAAATCTCAGTGTAGTTTTAATTTGCATTTCTCTAATTGCTAGAGATGTTGAACATTTTTTCATATATTTGTTGACCCTTCGTATTTCTTCTTTTGAGAAGTGTGTTCCATTCCTTTGCTCATTTATTGATTGGGTTATTTGGGGGTTTTTTTGTGTGTGTGTTAAGTATTTGGAGTTCTTAATATATCCTGGAAAATAATGCCCTATTTATTAGGAGGAGCAGATGGCAAAGATTTTCTCCCATTTTGTAGGCTCTCTCTTCATGCTCTTAATTGTTTGCTTTGTTGTGAAGAATCATTTTAATTTGATGCCATCCCATTTACTGATTTTTCATTTTACTTCTTGAACTTTAGGAGTCTTGTTAACAAAGTCAGTTCCTGAGCGGACATGATGCAATGTTGGGCCTATATTTTCTTCTAGCAGGTACAGGGGTTCTGGTCTTATTCCTAGGTCTTTGATTCACTTTGAGTTTTGTGCAGGGTCAGAGATAGGGGTTAAATTTCAGTCTACTACAAATGGATCTCCAGTTTTCCCAGAACTGTTTGTAAAAGAGGCTATCTTTTCTCAATGTATATTTTGGGCACCTTTGTCTAGTATGAGGTAACTATATTTATGTGAGTTTGTGTCTTCTATTCTATTTCATTGGTCTTTATGCCTGTTTTGGTACCAGTATCATGCTGTTTCTGTTACTATAGCTCTGTAGTATAATTTTTTTTTTTTTTTTTTTTTTGGTACCAGGGATTGAACTCAGGGGCACTCGGCCACTGAGCCACATCCCCAGCCCTATTTTGTGTTTTTTTATGTAGAGACAGGGTCTCACTGAGTTGCTTAGCACCTCGCCGTTGCTGAGGCTGGCTTTGAACTCACGATTCTCCTGTCTCAGCCTCCCTGAGTGCTGGGATTACAGGCTTGAGCCACCGCGCCCGGCTTCTGTAGTATAATTTGTGATCTGATATTGTGATGCTTCCTGCTTTACTTTTCTCACCAAGGATTGCTTTGGCTATTCTGGGTCTGTTATTTTTTCCAAATGAACTTTATGACTGCTTTTCCTATTTCTGTAAAGAATATCATTGTAATTTGGATGGGAAATGTACTGAATCTGTATAACACTTTTGATAGTATGGTGATTTTAACAAAATTAAAGAACATGGAAGGTTTTCCATCATTTAAGGTTTTCTTTAGTTTCTTTTCTTTAGGGTTCATATTCTTCATTGTAGAGGTTCTTTGCCTCTTTTATTGGATTGATTCCCAATAATTTTATTTATTTATTTTTTGAGGCTATTGTGAATGTGATAGTTTTCCTTATTTGTTTTTCGGCAGATTCATTATTGAAGTATAGGAACATGACTGATTTATGGGTGTTGATTTTGTATCCTGCTATTTTTCTAAATTCATTTATGAGCTCTAGAAGTTTTCTGGTGGAGTTTTTGGGTCCTCTAAATATAAGATCATATCATCAGGAAACAGATACTTTGAGCTCTTCTTTTCCTAATTGTATCCATTTAATTTCTTTCTCTTGCCTTATTGCTCTATCTAGAATTTCAAGGACTATGTTGAGTAGGAGTGGTGAAAGTTGGAATCTTTGTCTTGTCCCTGTTTATAGAGGAAATGCTTTCAGGTTTTCTCCATTCAGAATAATGTTGAATTTGGGTTTGTTATGCATAGCCTTTGCAATGTTGAGGTAAGTTCCTCCTGTTCCTAGTTTTTCTAGTGTTTAAAATATGAATGGGTGCTATACTTTTTCAAATTCTTTTTCTGAGTCTATTGAGATAATCATGTGATTCTTGCCTTTAAGCCTATTTATGTGGTGGATTGAACCAATCTTGTATCCCTGGGATGAATCTCACTTAATCATGGTGCTCTAGTTTTTTGGTGTGTTTTTGTATGAGGTTTGCTAAAATTTCATTAAGAATTTTTGCATCTGTGTTCATCAAGAAGTTTGGTCTCAAGTTTTCTTTCCTTAATGTATCTTTGTCTGGTTTTGGTATCAGGGTGATATTGCCTTCCCTAATATGTTTGACAAAGTTCCTTCCTTTTTTATTTCATGGAGTAATTTGAGGAGACTGGTATTAGCTCTTCTTCAAAAGTTTGGTAGAACTTGATTGAGAATCCATCCAGTCCTTGAATTTCCTTTGTTGGAAGACTTTTGATGGCTGCTTCAATTTCACTACTAGAAATTGATCTGGTTAAGTTTTCTATTCAATTTATTTTGGGTAGGTCATATGTCTCTAGAAATGTGTCCACATCTTCAAGATTGTCTAGCTTATTGAAATATATATTTTCAAGTAGTTTCTGAGGATCCTTTGGATTTCAGTAGTGTCTGTGGTGATATTTATTTCCATTTTCATCTCAGATTTTGATAACTTGAGTTTTTCCTCTTTCTATTAGTAAGTTTGGCTAAGGGTTTATCAATTTTGCTTATTCTTTCAAAAAACCAACTCTTTCTTTCATTGATCTTTTAAATTTTTTTAAAATCTCAATTTCACTGACTTCAGCTCTGATTTTAATTATTTCCTGTCTTTTATTGATTTTGGTTTTGCTTTGTTCTTCTTTTTGTAGGGCCTTGAGCTGTGATATTAGGTTGTTTATTTGGTATCTTTCCATTCTTTTAATGAATGAGCTAAATTCTATGAACTTTCCTTTTAGAACTACCTTCATGCTGTCCCAGAGATTTTGATATATTACATCACTTTTCTCATTTACCTCTAAGTACTTTATTTCCTTTCTGATTTCTTCTGCTAGCCAGTCATAATACATCAATAGTGTATTATTTAATCTTCAGATGTTAAATAATACAACCAGGGTGGTTTCTATTTTTATCTTATTCTTGATTTCTAATTTCATTCCATTATGATCTGATAGAATTAAAAGTAATTTTTTGTATTTGCCAAGATTTGCTTTGCAACCTAAAATATGGACTAGTTTAGAAAATGTTCCAAATGCTGCTGAGAAGAAAGTGAATTCAGTCACTGATGAATGAAATATTCTAAAGATGTGTGTTAAATCTAAATTACCAGTTTTATTATTTTTTTATTTCTATAGGATCTTCACTTACTTTTTTTAAAAATATTTTATTTAGTTATAGATGAACACAATACCTTTATTTATTTTATGTGGTGCTGAGGATCGAACCCAGTGCCTCACACATACGAGGCAAGCACTCAACTGCTGAGCCACAACCCCAGCCCCTCTTCACTTACTTTTTGTTTGGATAATCTACCCAGTGATGAGAGAGGTGTATTAAAGTCACCCAGTAGTATTGTGATATATTTGATTATTGAAATTGAGAAGGGTTTGTTTGCTGTACATTGATGCTCCATTGTTTGGTGCATATATATTACGATCATCATATCCTGCTGATGTATGATTCCTTTAAGCAGAAGGAAAATCCTGTCTCTTCTGATTAATTCTGACTTGAAGTCCACTTTATCTGATATGAGAATGGAAATTCCTGTTTGTTTATGAGATCCATGTGAATGATATGTTTTTTTCCCATCCTTTCACCTTCAGTTGATGAATGTTTCTGCCTGTGAGGTGAATCTCTTGCAGGCAGCATATTGTTGGGTCTTGTTTTTTAATCCAATCTGCAAACCTATGTCTTTTGATTTAAGAGTTTAGACCATTTACATTTAATGTTATTATTAAGAAATACTTTTTATTTCCTGCCATTTTGATTTATTTCTAGTGTTTAAGTTGGATTTGATTCTCCTTTTATTGACTATTCTTCTAGTGTAATGCTGCCGTAAGCTGTTTTTCATTATTTTTCATTTTTTCTTTGTGAAATATTTTATTGAGTGTGTTTTGTAGTGCAGGCTTTGTAGTTATAAATTCTTTTAGCCTTTGTTTATCATGGATGGTTTTTATTTCATCTTCAATTCTGAAGCTTAATTTTGCTGGGTATAGTATTCTTGATTGGCACCCATTTTCTTTCAGAGGTTGGTATATATTATTCTAAGTCCCTCTACTCTTAGGGTCTGCATTGAAAAATCAGTTGAAACCCAGATTGGTTTACCTCTAAATGTGATGCATCGCTTTTCCCTTTCAGTTTTTAAAATTTCATCCTTATTCTGTATGTTAGACATTTTTATAATAATGTGTCTTGGAGTGGATCTGTTGTAATTTTGTAAATTTGGAGTCCTATCTTCCTCCAGTATTTGAATTTCCATTTCATTCTTAAGGTTTGGAAATTTTTCTGGTATTATTTTAAAGATTGTGCATTCCTTTAGTTTGTATTTCACAGCATTCATCTATACCAATGAATCTAAAATTTGGCCTTTTAATGTTATCCCAGATTTCTTGAATATTCTGTGGTCTCTTAACATATCTTCTCTAAAGTTGGCTTTATTTCCAAGATTGTATATTTTGTCTTTGATGTGTGAAAATCTGTCCTCAAACTTGTCTAAACTATTGGCTTTTCATTGAATTTTTAATTTGACTTATTGATTCCTTCATTTTGAGGATTTCTGATTAGTTCAATAATGAGACAGAGATTCTGAAAAAGAACCAATCTTTCACTTCTGGTATTTCTGATTTCACTCCTTACATCATCTTTTAGGTGATAGAATTTAGAAAAGTCATATTTAAAATGCTCTATCTGATATTTCCTCCACTGTGTTAATGAAGTCTGTTGTTGAAACATTATGGGGTTTGGGGATGGTTTGTTCCCTTGCGTTTTCACATTGTTTGTATATCTACCTATCTATCAGTATAGTTCCAACTTCTTTCAAATGAAGGACTACTATATGAGATTCTTTTTGTTAAAAGCTCTGGGTTGGGTGGATAAATAATAATATTTTAATTCAATATGTGGCCTCTGCTGATTCCAATATCCGCTCTACTTTAGAGATACCACTGAGCCCTATTTACTGCAATCACTTCTGAGCCACGCCTTGTACTATGCAACCTTGTAAAAACAAATACTTGTTGCCATTGTTCTCATCAGTTCCTCAAATTCAGGTATAAAATTATAATAAAGTTATGGAAGAGGTCAAAAATTAGTAGTTAAATTTAGTAAACTTACTATAACCTGAAGTGAGTGCTAAAAGGAGGGAGGAAGAAAGTTTGTGCAAATGGAGGAGTTCAAAAAGGACAGACAGAAAGAAAGAGAGCAAGAGAAGGAGAAAGAGGCCATAAAAGGACAATATACACCAATGTAGAAGGGAGGAATAGGTGAGTTGGTGTTATCTGAGGTAGCAGTGCAAGATGATGAGTTGAGGGTAAAAGAAGCAGTTATAAATAAACTAGAGCTAGAAAAAGAAAGATAGGAATATTGATTCCAGTTAACGCTTTAAACCATTAGATCGAATACATTCAAAAGTATTGGAGGTACAATGTTGGCTATTGGGTTAACAATTATCATTCAAGCTAAGGAGTTATTTAGATGATCAAAGTTGACATTAGAGTTGTTTATAGTCTTGGAGGGTACAGTGTTGTGAGTTGGCTGATTGTAATGTTGCAGAAGTTCAGGATGCAGGCTCTGATGGGCCCCTGTGTTTGCTCTCAATCACTGGTTCACCTACCTGTTCACCTCTGCAAGATTCTTTTCACAGTAGTAAAGATCCTGTGTAGCTGTCTGTGTGAACTGGAACATTGTTGTGGGGTTTCCACGCTGTTCTGTAATACGGTAGTATCCCCCCTGCTGCCTCTACTCTCTGAGATGCTGTAGTGAAGGGTCTCTGGCAATTCACCTGGCCTCTAATTTCTACTGCCCCAGGTTGTGAATGGTGGGTGTTGATTCCCTCTGCTTAATAAGTCTGGTGCAAACTCCTACAAGCATTCAGACAATGCCCTGTTGCTTGCCAGTTGTGATCTAGTTTTAGTCTGTGATGCACCTATTCAGGCTGGTATCCAGCCATTTCTGCTGCACAGTTTCTGGCAATTTCCCACTGAGTCTGTATGTCAGGCAGCTTTCCTCTGGTATGGTGCTATGATTTTGGGGACTCTCCTTAGGCTTCCCACATTGCTTCCCCCAGTGCTAGTGGTCAGGGTCTGATGAATCAACTTCCCTTTGTTCAGGGCTTCATTGTTTCATTGTGGCCCCTGTCTGAGTCAAGCAAGCCTTCCAAAAGGTTTTTGCCCTTGCCTTGGTCATAGAGACTCAGTGGGGCTAGACCTGCACTTCCTTTGGCCTAGAACTCCTCCAGCCCACTCCTCAATTCTTCCTGTTCATGGTGAGTGGGGAGGGGAATTTTCCAAAATTTATTCTAGTACTGGTCCTTCTAGAAGTTCTTTCTGGCTGGATTCTTAAGAAGACCCACCCCATGAGGCTTCCTTCTGGTTTGATTGGCAGGTGTCTGGATGTGTGAAAATACCATGCTGATTTAAGAGGGTGACCAGTTGGCTGAGGGCTCCACAAGATTGCTGGGCCCCTCTCCCCTCAGCTTTATTTTCACAATTTTAAGAGATTTGTGCTATTTTTTTTTTTGTACCAGGGATTGAAATAAGGGGCACTCGACCACTGAGCCACATCCCCAGCCCTATTTTGTGTTTTATGTAGAGACAGGGTCTCACTGAGTTGCTTAGTGCCTCACCGTTGCTGAGGCTGGCTTTGAACTCGTGATTCTCCTGTCTCAGCCTCCCAAAGTGCTGAGATTACAGGCGTGTGCCACCTCGCCCTATTAGATTTGTGCTGTTTTAAGAAGGCACAAATGTTTTAAATTTTATCTGTCTTTTCAACAGTTTTCCAACAGTTTTCAATTGGGTGAGCTCAAGAAAATGTTGGCTCCCCCCTCTCTTTCTCTCTCTGATGCCACTCCCTCTCTCCCCCATCTACAGGTTCTAGTTAGGGAACTGAGTTTTGTTTTCTACTCTGCTAATCTATCTTCTAGTCTTTCCAGGTCTCAGACTATGTAACAAGAAGTCTTAAAGCATTTATTTTATCACTCACCTCTCATTTCTGCTTTTATTCGCTGCCTCCTTCCTGTGTTGTGAGGAGATTGGGACCAACTGCCCAGTTCGCTCCTGCCATTTTCTCCCATCAGCCCAACTCTAATCTCTTGATGTCAATCACACCAGGCAGCCAGTCTCCACACAAACACCCATCAGTGCCACTGCCTAAGACAAGCTGCAGGACTGGATAGAACAGTGACCTGGTGTTTTTGGTCACGCTCCTAGTTTTGGACTCTACTAACTTCCAGCCCTGCTTTCTGCCCAGAATGCTATGGAAAGCAACATAGAACCACATACACAAATCTGAGTAAAAGTATTAAAACTTCCACTTCAAAAGCTGGGAATTCTTAGGACCAAGAAAATCTGTGCAGATAAAAACTTAACCACTTGTAGTCTTTGGTTTTATCTGAATCATGTAAAAACATGTATTGCTGAGAAAACAATCTTTGTGATGCCTTGTTAGGAATAATAAGGATGAATGGAAATAGTGATGGCAAACCTCACAGCTGGATAGTGTGTTACCATAGTTCCAATTACTTTTCTCCAGGCAATCCATTGTTTTCACACTTGGGATCAATCAGCTTTTGATGAGTCAGTATTACCCTGTCTTTCCTCTTTACAGCTGTAATTATTTTTGTTCTTTGGCCTTGAGTATGCTTTCTCTGTTTGATGAAGTATTACTTTTAAGACTCAAGGTTTCAAAATATGGATGCTTCTATTTATTCTCAGCTATAAATTAATTCTATTTTAATTTTAAAACTTACAGTTGTTTCCAAAGGCTATTTTTGTTGTGAAGGTGTTAATTATTTTCTGAACCTAACTTGTGATGGTTGACCTAATTATTGCAGGTCCAAACCTGAACTTGGTTTATTATTGCTTTGATTTAGCTCCACTGAGGGACTGACCTACAATGCCTTTTCTTTTTAAAGCCAGAGAATTAATACTGTGGTTGGATTGATGCAAGAGCTTCCTAACCAGTCTCTCTGCTCTTATCTTAATCCTCACCCTCTGACCCACAGTCCATTCTCAAGGTGGCAATTGGGTGAACCTCTGAGTACAAAGACTGTATCATATCACTCCTGTATTAAAATTTTCTAAGTGCTTCATTTCACTCAGGAAAAAGAAAAAAGGAAAACAAAAAACAACCCTTCCAATGACTTAGGCCCTAGGTGATCTGGCCCCTGCCATGTTAACAACTTGAGTGGATCTCACATACATTATACTGGGTAAAAGAAAACACGCACCAAAAAATACAGTAATATTCCAAGACATTTTTCAAAAATAGGTAAAATAATGTGTTGTATTGAAAGTCATGGTAGTTATCATCTTTGGGGAAGAGTGAATGAAATGGAAGGAAGCATGTTTCTAGGGTGTGAGCATTCTATTTCTTGTCCTGGATGTTGGTACACAATGTATTCACTTTGTGGTAGTTCATTGATTTATATACCTATTATTTATGCACCTTGTAGTTGGGCAATCACACTTCAATAAAAATGCTTACTAGAGAAAGATGGTGAAGGAGTGAAGAAAGATGAAACAACCCTTTTCAAGGAGTTTTTCTCTACAGGAGAACAAAGAAGCTAAGCAGTAGCTAGAAGGAAATGAGGTAGAGTCAATGAGGGTTTTGTTTTATTGTTACTGAGAAATTCTAAGCAGGTGTATTATGCTGTAGAATTGATCCCCCATAAAAGTATTACCCCAGTGTTCAAAAGGAAAGGGGAGAGTTTTCAGGAACATCCTTGAGTAGTCAAGACAGGATGGGACCTGGGAGGGAGTGAAGGCCCGTAGGGTGAGCCTGAAGAGGATCAGGGCATGAAGGGCTTTGCTATGGAAAACTAATTCCAGAGGAAGTGTCTGGGTTCATGGTGGGTGGGAGACTGGGTCTGAAAAGGAGATGGCAAGGACTACAGTGGTGGGAGGGTGACATGAGAATCTTTTACTTCTGATGGAGAGCAAATTAAATGGCAGAGGAAGAGTCATGGGATGAATCCCTGTGACCTTTCAGGATAAGGAGGGTGATCATTGCTAATTACAGCTTCTTTGGGGATTGGGTTCAGCTGATTGTTATGGGGCAGATTGTGCTGTGACAGGAAGAGAAAAAACAAGTGGCTGCCGCTATGACCCTTATGTCACCTCTGTAGGAGACTCATAGTAAATTCCTAGATATGGATCTGTAAAACAAGGATATGTACATTAAAAATCTTGATACCGTTGCCAAATAAGCGATGCAGATTTTTTATTTCTATGTAGCTATATAATGGTTTCCCCCGTTCCCTTTTTAATAGTTACAGTTCATAATCTTTGTCTAATCTGGTTAAAAATAGCTCATTGTTTCTTTTGTTATTTTTGTTAATATATTTTCATATATTTATTCTCTTATGTTACTTCTTCTTGAAATGCTGTTCCTGACCTTTGACCATTTTTCTCCTTGGTTGCTTGTCTTTTCCTTATTGATTTGAAGAGCTCTTTGCATATTAGGGAAATAAGTCATTTGCCAGGCATATCTATTGAAAATATGTGGAGGGCACTGTTGGATCATATGGGATCGTATGGGTCTGTGCTTCATTGTCATTCTTTTAAAAAAAGGCATCAAATCATGTTTATGAAAATGAATGTCTTTTTCTTTAAAGAATGTTAGTTTTATTTTTCAATTCCCTAAATCTATAATATATTGGGAATTTAGTTGAATAAGGTGCAAATACAGCTCTATGTCTATTTTTTTCCCAAATAACTAGCCAGTGGTCCCATTTCCCGGTCTGGATTAACCTGCTTTCCCCTAGCATACTTGAGATACAACTTAATCCTCCCCCCGTTTAAAAGATGCTTACGATTCAACTGAAGAGGAGGGCTCATCTGGATCCAGTCACATTCCATCAACCAGAGGACTTTTCTTTCTCCTTGTCAGCAAATGGAGTGTTTCACACTTACTCTATTGCAGCAAACTCTGTATCCGAGGCTACATTAATTTTGAGACTCTTACTATGTTTCTGTGTCTTTAATACATTAAGGTCCTATTTGAATTATTGACCAGAAGTAGACAAGTGATCAGCAAATAATTAACCCAGGTCCTCTCTCCTGTTTTTATAAAAATAGAAATGTATTACCTTAGGAAGACTCTGTAACCTGCTGGAAATGGTTAATCTTTGCAAACACTGAGCCACATTACATCCTTCCTTGAAGCGCTCACGTCCTCTCCCTCTCTGGCACCCTTTGCATGTGTTCCATTCCAGTACTGTCTGTCTTGGCAATATGCTTGGTGCTTCCAGCTCACTGGCCATTAGACAGAATTCTATCAAAGTCACCACAATAAAGGACATGCCTTAAGTATTTGTCTTCTGGAATGTTCATAAGAATGAGAATCCCAGTTGCTGACAACGCTGGATAAAGGAGGCCCTGCTGCAGTTTTGGGTCGCTGTGTTCTCCCCATAACTTTGTATGATCACATTTTATTTTCCCACAAAGAAACCAGAGCTCTCCATAGCCACATCAATGACAGTACCTCCCACACCCACCGTTCCAAGTAGCTTCCTCTCTCGTTGTTACATTGGCTCTTATCTCCATTTTGTCTTTAAATCTTACCCCTCTACCTACTTTGATGTCAACAGGTTTTTAACCACACAGGGCTCAGCACTCTATCCACTGATGTTCTCCATTAAAGTGCCCTTCCTGCTCACGTGCCCTCCCCTCCCTTCCCTCTCTCCTATAAAGTTGACGTTTCCTCGGTCTTCATGATCACAGTTTTCCTGCCCATTTCCCTTGGCTCCCTAAGCCCCTTCTTCTCTGTCAAGCGTGCTCAGAGAAACCCCACTTAAATCTCTTCCTGTGCAATATCAGAAGCCAGATCTGCCAGGAGAGAAACACAAACGCTCTGTTCTCACTTCACCCTCATGACTAACCAGGAACTTCAAGGGAGCTCCCCTACTGCATGGCAAATCTATATTTCCATGGTTTATTCACGCTCCCAATATCTTAGAACAGTATTTCAGTCTTCCTTCCTTCCTCTCCAGCCTTTCCCAGCTCCCACCCCACCTGTCAGCAGTCCTGCATCTGAGCCTGTTATTTGCTGCCTTCTCTCCTGTTACCACTGATGGGCTGCACCTGCTCTGGTCTCCACAGCCCTGCAGCCTACTCAACAAAACTCCAGCAATTATGCTCTCTTTCTACATAATCTTTCCTTCTTCACAGAATAATTCCCCATTAGTATATGGACATGTTAAATTCTCCTAACTTAAAGACACCCTATTCTTACTCCGTATCCTCCCTGCTCTAGCCACAGCCCCATTTCTCAACTCCCACCTTGTGAGAAAACTCCAAGTTACCTATTCTAGTTGTCTTTATATCTGCTTCTCTCATTCTGTCTTAAACACTTCCAAGAAGGCTTGTATCTTCACCAGTTCACCAAACCATTATTTTCAGTAACTACTTTTCACGACCCATGGCCAAAGCACCATCATTAGTTGCCTGAGAGCGTCTCACTCATCTATTTCTGTGCTTGCTGCCTAAAGTCTGTTCCAACCAGCAGTCAGACTGGTCCTAGCAAGGTGTACTCATAGTGCGCTTCCTCTGCTCTATCTTCTGCCAGCTTCCACCTGCTAAGAAGCCAAAGTCTTAACACAGGCCTTTGGGGATCCACATCTCTGGCTCCCTATGTCTCCTCCTTCACTCCCCCCCAGCCCTACCGGCCTCCTTGCTGTTCTGTAAATACTCAGGGTCGCTGCTCTTTCATCTGGAATGCTCCCTTCCCAGATCACTCTGTGTGGTTTGTTCTCTTGTTTAAATCCAGTTTTTCTCCCCCAAATTCCAGTTCAACAAAGCATCTTCCCTGATCTCCCTATCTAAAATAGCATCCCAACTCAACCCTGGCCCAGCTTCATTTTTCCTTAGGGTACCACAGTGTTTTATGTTCACATATTCCCTGCTAGAATACAAGCTCCTTAAAGTGAGGGAGTTTACTACAATAGTGCCGTTACATAAAGGGGACTCGATAAACACTTGCTGACTATATCACACAGCAACATTTTCATAACTACAAAGACAACTATGACATTTACTGTATTGTTTGTGAAAATAAGTGAAAAAAACTAAATTTGCATGATTGGGAAGCTAAATGCATTTTGGGATATTCTTAAAATAGAACACAACTTTAGCCATTACAAGAGTGAAGTCATAATTCCAATTTGGTAAGAAGTCAAAATGAATCACTATGTGCATACTTCTTATGTTTTCATATGCATAAGAGAATATCTAGAAGGAAATACATCAAGCTGTTATGAGTGACTGCCTCAAAAAAAAAACCAGAATTTCAGGGGAAATAAGAGATTTTTATTTTACATAATTTTGTTTAAATTGTATTAGTTCACATTACTTTTATAATCTAAATTAAAATATCTTACAAAAACTAAAAGAGATACCAGTGATACTGTTTTTTATTATCTATGCATCTACATAAGAGGCAGGAAAGCCAAAGTTACAGGGGAAAATAGTGGAAATGCTACATGCTTTCAGCAAAGAAGGAACAGAGAAAAACTTATACAAAAAGAAGCCAGCAATATAATTAGCTCTATATTTTATTTACTGAGCAACTACTGTGGGAAAGGCACTGTCCTTAATGAAAGGTGGCATGAATTCTCTCTACTCTTCAGAGCAAACTTGCAATTTAGGTATCGGCTCTACAGATGATAAACATGAGGCTCAAAGAAATGGTTGCTCATTAGCCCCAAATTAAGATCAGAAGCATCAGAGCTGGGATTCAAATCCATCACACCCCATCTCACATGAGCCCCTTAGGTTGGGGGTGGGATGGTAGAAAAGAAACCCTGGAACTAGAGATTACCAAACCAGCTGTGGGCTCCTTAACGCAGAGCCAAGCACAGAAGCCACACAAACTGGGCTCTGACCTGACTTTGTGGGGAGTGGCAGGAGTAGTGGAAGCCAGTTTGTGCTCTTCTAAGTGGATAATCACAAAAGGAGGAGCGTGGCTTTTCTAGGACCTTAAAACTCACCATTAGGGGTTAAAGAATCCCAGCAGCTTAGAGGAACCCAAATACTCTGTTTAGGACCCTACATAGCTGGAACAAGTGGCATGAAATGATATTGGGAACTGATTCTTTCCCTCCTGTGCTGGCAGTGTCTTGCTGAGCTGACCCACTGCAGGAAGGAAGGGTAGTGAGAGAGTGATAGCAGCTGCCATTTGGTGAGGATCCACTAGATGCCAGGAACTTTACGAACACTGTCTTTAATCCTCAGAACCTGAATAAGTAAATAAACATGGCCACCACCATTTTATAGAGGAGGAAACAAGTGAAAGGAGGTAAAAAATTGACCCAAAAGTACACAATTAGTAGTTAGCAGAGTTAGGCTATGAGGTCACCCTTGTGACTTCCAAACTCATGCTCTTTCCAAGACACCAAATTGCCTCCATTATGGGAGCATGGCCATGTGGAAGGTACTTGGTGCCCAGAGCTGAACAATGGACAAGTAGGATTTGGATGAGCATCAGGCATTGGGTGACATACAGCCAAAGCTGTATTCATGATAAAGGTAAGGTCCTGGGAAATGGAAAAGAACAGTATTGGGAACATGCTGGAGGAGGCAGGTGTGGGCCAAGGAGTAAACAGTCCCCGTGGCTTTGCCTCCTTGCCTTTAAATGGGAGCAGAATATCCAAGTGTACACGGTGAAAAATAATTTTTGGCTGGAAGCCTGCCATGGCTGCCTTGGCTTTGCCAAAGGGATCTGATTAGTATTCTTGAGCTTTCATTAGCAATGTGAAGGAAATACCCAAATGACACAAAGCCAATTCTAGTAGCCGAGATTTAACATTTTAACCCAATTTCTCTAATGCAGTTAACCTGTGATAAAATGCTAGCTTGGCATCTCCTTTTCTTAAAACTATTTTAGGCCTCAACAAGCAAACAAGCACCTTCACATTCACCTCTGCCAACCCCGGCCAGTGGACGTGCCTCCTTGTAGAGTGAATTTACATCATTCGCTGCTGGGGTAGAAAACTGGGAATTTTTTTTCCCAGCCTTGTTGGACCACAGCCAAGGTTCTAAGTGCAAATCCCTTAACATGATCTCCCTGCAACGGCCCCTTGTGTGACACAACCCCACCCCAGAGAGCAGCATTTTATTGCATCCTTTGTTGCAGGTTTTCCATTTTAGGGAGAACTGATAGTGATACTAAGTGTAAACACATTCTCTGCCAGTCAAATTCTGCGGTTAGGTTTTTAAAAAAGGAGCTGGGAAGTCTTGTGGCCAGCGATAATATTTATATTGAAACTTATGGCTCTTGCCTCACAGGGTGAGGGCAGTGGTGGTCAAGAAAGGAATTCCTTTCCTCATATGCAAGTCTTCTCATGTGTCTCAAGAAAGCAAGGGAGTATTTTGAGCTCTGAGTAAACCCTGCAGTACTTTCTCAGTTGCACAAGATTAGGATCAACCCTTTAAAAAGTCCCTTAATGCCAGGACAATCTGTTCACAAATTTTTCCAAACAGTATTTTTGCTTTCCTCGACTCTGTCAAAGGCTTAGGGGCATTTCTGTCCAGCTCTTGACTCACTGACCTTATGAAAGAGTAGAACTTTCTTTGCACTAGGAAAAGAAAATTACAGAATGTCTCTTTCAGCAAGACCTCTAAAATCATTATTATTTACCAGATGAATGTCACAAAAGGGTAGTTCAATTACAGTGCTCCATTAGGAGATAAAAATGAATGCTTCGACTTTTTGCTATTAAATAAAATCTAAAAATTAAAAAAAACAAACTTACTCCAGGGCTATGAATCCTGAGGGTTTTTCACCCCTTTATTAATGTTTAATGAACATTAGGTTCAGGAGTATTAGAATACAATGAGAAAACCAGTATGAACCCACAAGAGAAGGGAAAGAAACCAGTAAGCTTATTCTTGTCCTGCGTACGTACCCTAATATACCCACGGCTATGGGAAAGGTTCTCAACTTTTCAATGGTTTCTAGTTCAAAACTGAGTTCTACTTTGGGTCTGTAGGGAAGGTACCTGCCACACTGAGACTTGTCAGTGTCTTAAAAATGACATGGAATCTCGTAACTCCTATGCCATAGAATAATTTTTGGAAGTTTAGCTACTACTTTGAGGGACACAATGAAGTAGCTTAGACAGGCTGGGGGGAGGAGGATTCATGTTTTATAAAAAACCACCATTCCCAACACCCTCACATACCCTTAAGGCTACGTTAGAAATCAGTAGAAAGAAATATCTGTTTTCCAAAGACTTCTTGGGAGACATTAAGTTTAGCAGACCACTTCTCAGAACAAGTTGATCTGTGCATTTTAGAAATCTATTTCACTCAAGTTTCTCCCAGCAGTGTTCAATTCCACTTTTGTTTTATAATCTGACTTCTAGAAAACTTTGATTTGAGGTAAAAATATAGTTTTACTACAGTCTGATGAGTAAAATTCAGCAGCATACAAGATGTTGTGATATAATCCTGTGTGTGTGTGCATGCGCTTGCATTTTCCTGGTTTAAAAAAAAATTTCCTTGTGTTTTCAGAAAGAACATTATCCTGGAATGTAAAAACAACCTTGAAAAATAGTGAGATAAGGGATTTCTATGTCCTCCACAGAAGTGTCATGTTTCCATGGTGATGAAACCAGCTCTTGACACTGGATTAAGCAAGGTGATCCTGGGCTTCCTGTTTCCTCATTCCATGTACCTGGGAGACACACAGAAGGAAAGAGGAGAATGAGGGATGTGCTCAACAGGTGGAAAGAAAACTGCCAGAAGGCTTTGGATTTGGTCTGGCCAATGCCATGAAATGATGTATCCAATGTTCATTATTTTGTATAGTACCACTATGCATAAGTGGTATTCTACTTTGAACAATACCTTTAGAGTAACTTTACAAAATATAAAAGATCTAATAAAAAGTCAAAGCACCTCCCTTCACCTAAGCAGTTTTCATTGCCATCTAGATAAACTAAATTGAGGGAAATCCTACCTACTCACTCTCCTGAGAAATACCTACTTGAAACTCCCAGCACCCACTCCCATGTTTGAATTTCCCCACAACTGTTGTACCTAAGCATCTAACTTACCAAAGCACTTTCTGAACCCATTTCCTCAGCAAAACCTTTCTTCATCAATCAAGGTGGAGGTAATTTGGGATTGGGGAGAGCTATGCTCCTTGTATTTTACCCTCCTGTTATGGTTTGAATGTGAGGTGTCCCCATAAGCTCATGTGTGAGAAAATGCAGGAATATTCAGAGGGTCATTAGATTACAAGAGCTGTAATCTAATAAGCAGATTAATCTATTTGATAATCATTTTAATGGATTAATGGTTAGTAACTCTAGGCAGGTAGGGTGTGGCTGGAGGAAATAGGCCACTGGAGGTATGTTCTTGGGAATTATATTATCCCTAGCTCCTTGAACTCAGGATCTCTGCTTCCTGATTGTCATGAACTGAGCAGTTTTTCTTCGCCACACCCTCTACCATGAAGTTCTGCCTCATCTTGGGCCCAGAGATATGGAGTTGGCTGACCATGGACTGAACCTGTGGAACTGTAAGCCCAAATCAACTTTTCCTCCTGAGTTGTTCTTGTTGGTCAAATTATACTGGTCAAATTAACACAAAGCAGACTGAAACATGGGTCTCCATCCCTTACCATGCCATTGAGTAGCATGTCATAAATGCAGAAATGGCTCCCAAACCTAGTTGTGCATCAGAATCATCCTATGCAGAGTATTGCACTCTATTCTACAATTCTGGAGTGAGCAGCTCTGGGAGAGGGTCCTAAAATGCAGTTTTACTAAATAAACAAGTGAGCCAGGTTTGAGAGCCAGTGAAGTATTGGTTTGTTTGTTGTTTTTCTGTCCCCTATGTTTTTCTGCATCTGTTTAAGTGCATGGGATATATATCTGCAAATACATCTGACAAGGTTTGTTAAAATGCAGGTTCCTAGGTACCAGCCCAGCCAAATGTACCAAGTCTGACTCTGGGGTATGGCCTGGGAATCTGAATTTAAACAAGTTCCCCTATCCCTGTATGAGTGATTCCCCTGTATAAAAGAGCCACTGCTCATTCATGAGTCAAACTGGAATCCCTGCAGGGACCAGGCAAGCACTTCAATGAATGAGGCAGACTGCAAGAGTGATCAAAGGAAAACTGATACCCCACATAAAGGGGTAGGCACTTCCTCAATCAAGCAGTTTTGCCTAAGCTTTGAGTTTTTCAGAAGCTAGAAATAAGGAGAAATTTAATTTCTCATAATTAAAAAGACAACCAGTAAAAACAACAACAAAAAAAAACCCAGTGGCTACTGGCAGTTTATGCTCCCTGCCTTCAAGGTTTTACCCATGTACCTCAGATCTCTGGTAACTGGCAATCTTTTATGTCATTAGGAGCCTGACCAAATGACCTTTTATGCTGAATTATATAGTGTAACTGCAAGGTGACCAGGTCCTATGGGTCATCTGGGACAGTCCTACCATGTAATGTTTGATGATACCCCCAACCTCCTCATCTCTCATCCAGATCTCCTGCCTGCACATATCTGAATGTATTTTGGCTACCTTCATATGGTAACATATCCTACCACTATTGCAAATGCAAAACGTTCACAAATAAAATTGTCATATTCTAGTGCCATTCCTCCAAGTGATTTTGGCCTTGTGTTCTCTCAGTGAACAGAAATACTATCCACCAAGGCCAGAAACATGGGTGTTCATCTTAGTCCTCAGCGCCTCCTCACAGACCCTACCCTAGATCATCTTGCTAAGTCTGCCTCCACCATTGTGAAGCCTATAAGCCATCACCTATTCTAGGTAAGCTTCTTGCACATTTTTCATTGTGAAAATTGCACATACACAGTCTCATGCTAGCTAACTTGATTTTATAAAGAAAATCCTGGTCTTTCTCTAAGAGCCAAGACTCAGCTAACCTTTCCTCTTTGGCTGAGAGCTGAGATTACTGGGAAGAGCATAATTTATTCAAAATGAAATTTTGCAACCTAGAAAAGAATTTGGACATTTGCATAAAATTGAGGATAATAGAACTGGCTTTGAAAACACAATATAGCTTTAATAATGGATCTTGTAGACTCTTTTTCATGTGAAAGGAAAAAGGGGACCAACATACAGTCAGATAGTTCTGGGGGTAACACTCTGGGTCATTTGTTGAAGAATTCCTGTCTGTAGACATCTCCCACTTCACATGTGGATCTAGAGAAACCCCCACCAAAGCAAAAGCCCCAGCAGCAATCCAGACCAGCTGGGGACACGGACAATGTTTCCAGTGTCCAGAATACCTCAGCAGGTTCTCCTAATTCAAAGAAATTACAGGAAAGAATGTGAAGGGTAGGCACCCAGTTGTAGTAACAAGCATAGAATCTTGGGAACTTTTAAGTTCTTTCATAATTATGTCAAACATCTACAGATTCCATCATCTTTAACAATCATGTTATACAATTTAACATGAAAATTATGCCTAAATCATTAAGCTTTTCAAATTGTGAAATCAAATTCCTTACATAGTAGGACTAAAAGAGGGAACACATTTATGAAATAAGACAAAATAAATTTTCAGGATCAGAACTGAATCCTTTAATAAAACTTATACATAAGGACTCCTTGGTGAAATAGAAAACAAATATTTTTCTCCCCTTATTTTCAAGTTTTTTTCCTAATGCAGAGATCTGCTAGTCTGCAATGAAAGATCCAGAAAGAAAATCTTGCCTAAAGTTAGCTATCTTTTGTATGCAAAGGTTTGTGCAATGCCAAGGCCAACACATCAATGTAGTTAAGGGAAGTGGCAGACATCTCTCTAGATATCTTAGTTTGGATGATGGACAAATGAGCAAGTTCTTTAAAATGTCAAATCTAGAAAAGATACCATCTAGAAATAAATGATAGTAATTCTTATTAAGTGATACTAAAATAAGAATCAAATTGTAGTATCTGTGCTCAGTGACACAGCAGTGTCAATGCACCTTTTTAATCTTATCCTTTTATCAAGTCCACATGGATCTTCTTTGTAATTTTTTATAAACTGTGGAATATTTTTTGATGGGGGGGAAAGAAAAAGTCTAGGTCACCTAGGCCATTTGTTCTTGAAGCTCTCTGGTTGAGGGAGATCCAAGCATGTGTGTGGATGAGTGAAAGCCTGTGGCTACCACTTTCGAAGCCTGTCTATCTATAGCAGAAGCTGGTAGCACATTTATCAAAAGCCAGACAATGCCAGCTCTTTTGATATTAGGTCTCGGGGTGTAGCTTTCAAAATTATTCTTTGTTCCACTCTTTCTGTATTGTCAAACTGTGCCCAGCAGGTGGTCTACAGTGTGAATTTCAAACATGTGCTGTTAATATGCCCAAAACTGTTGCTGCAAAGGAGGGAAAAACCACATTAATCGAATCCTGCACATTCTTTTTTATAATGTCACAAAGGTACTTTAAATTTTTTTTTATCTTTGTTTTATTTATTTTTATGTGGTGCTGAGGATCAAACCCACTGCCTCACATGTGCAAGGCAAGCACTCTGCCACTGAGCCACAACCCCAGCCGCACATATGTACTTTTGATATCCTAAAACAATATGAAATAATTTGTAAAAACATGTGAAATCTTCAGGTGACTAAACCTACAGGTTTTAAAATATGTATTTGCTGTTATTAAAAGTAATTTTCTTATAATTCTGTAACAAAACTACACACAGTAAGTAGTTTTCAACAACTTATAATGTTCTGGGCACCATGGCGAGTGCCTGTAGTCTCAGCTACTTGGAAGTCTGAGGTGGGAGGACAGTTTTGAGTCCAAGAGTTGGAGACCAGACTGGGCAATAAAGCAGGACTCCTATCTCAAATAAATAAAAATTTTGAAAACTTCTCTTTCATTTACCCCAACCTTCCTATTGGAATATTGACTGACGATCATCAGCAACATTACTACATCCATGGATACTTCATGTTCTAATATTTTTTTATAATTCTCTTTGGGATATTTTTCTCACATTGCTTTTTGGGAAGGTCACTATATTCCCATTTTATAGATGGCATATGGGGATAATAACAGTATCTACCCTCAAAGGATTGCTTTGGGGATTCTTTCAATCATCCACATTAAGTACGTGAAGTATGACATTACCTATTGAGTTCTCAACACGTCAGATATTATTAATATGCAAAAGAATCAGCAACAATATTAAGGTTATCCGAAGTCTACTTTAATCAGGTTAATTTTGTTTGATTTAGTTTTGTTGATTCTAGTTTCCCTAGAACTGGAAGTTCTTCTAAAAATAAAGGTTCTATAGTTAACATATGCTAATCCATCTGCCTGGAATGCTCTTCTCCACCTCTCCCCTGACTTAGAACCTCTTGGTTTGACAGAACTTCTCAGGGGCAAGCAGACCTTCCCCTCTTGAGTCCAAATTATATTACATATACTGAGGTACTCTCCTTTACATGCTCCAGGCTATATCACAATTGGCTGCTGCTTTGCTGTACCTCTATGATACTTCACGAGGGCAAGGATCACATGTCTATTTTTATATACTACCTTCTTAGCACAACAGGTAAGCATGATACTAGAGCATAATGAGTGCTCCACAATTATCTATTGCATTATATCTATTCTCTGTGAGAGAAAACTGCAGCCAGTTATGGAGTCAGCTGAGGGTGAGGATGGTGAAATAGGATGTGGTGTCCTAGAAGCTGAGCAAAAGCAGAGGGGAAGGGCAATCAGCACCAGAGGACAGCAGGTTCCATCTGGTCACTTAAGGTCAAACTAGCAGAGACACACTCAGATTCACTGATTCTAGAAATTCAGATACTAGCCCTGGCAGCTTGGGAAATCAGAACCTGGGTCCACTGCACTGTGTTTTCACTCATCAGGTAGAGTGATTTAGAAACCAGCACAGCTCTAGGTCCCAGTCTAAGAGCCTTTCAACCAGAGTATGACAAAAAAGTACAAGTCTGAGTACCCTGCTGGCCAGTGTGAGTCCAGTCTGACTCACAGACCCCCAAAGACTTACCAGACAGTTGGGATGTGTTGTACATGTCTGGCCCAGCATGGAGTTGCAGTGCTGAGGAAGAAACTTTGAGACTTTGGGCACAGCTGATGGTAAATGAATTGAAATGCTCTGATTTGTTACGGCAGTTGCATCATAGGAAGGGATGACTTTAGAATAGTATCTGACAGCATGGAAGGAATTGAGAGAGAGGGCTGCACTGGGAATTCTAGTTTTATACAAATCACCAATAGTGGCACTCTCTGAAGTGGAGCTTGACTGACCTGTAATAAGAAAACAAATATCTGTTAATACTATATACATAATTCCATATCTCTAGATGACCATATTTGAAATATATTATCCTGTTTCATTTCCTCACATTACATACTTGCACTGCTGCTATGCTCAAATGCTGATGGAAAAAGTGATATTTAATAAAATATACACATTATAAATTAGTTTTCATGTGTCATGAAAAGAGATTTTAGAGGTACAGCAATTTCTGCAGCTCTTGGAGTGAGTGAGTGAGTGTGTGAGTGTGTGAGTGTGTGAGTGTGTGTGTGTGTGTGTGTGTGTGTGTATTTGGCTTCCATCATAATCAAAACTGACCATCTCTATGAAGGAGGGAAGAATGTGGGAAAGAACAATTCCATTCATCCATGAATAAAGCTTGGTTGATTTTCCATAAATGAAGTAAAAAATAACATCTCACACCATGAAAATATTTAAATATATGATGTTAACACAGTAATTTCAAGTAACACTGTGAATATCAATTTTTTTGACATCAATAATGAAAATGAGATAATGTAATTTTATGTATAATTTTAAATACAAATGTACCCGGAATATTTGGGAAAAATAATTAAAGCAAATGTGTATATAGATTAATGCAAAAAACAAGCTGATAAAGTCTAAACACGTCTGTGTTACAGGTTAGGCTCAGCACAGAAACCTTAGGACCTTGGGTAGCCATTTAGCTTCTATAGCCTTCAATTTTCTGACCTGGGTGGTAAAATGAAATTTGCAATGCTTAACTCACAGCAATTCTTCTGATCCTCTTTCAAAAGTAATTTGGCAACATACATTAGGAGCTATATATATGTACACACATGTTCTCTGTTCTCTAACTCATCCATGACACACTTCCAGGAATGAAGCTCAAGGAGAAGCCCCAAATACAGAAAACCCTATATATGGGGAAGTATTTCCAATCATATGATGCATAAAATCTCTCTGCCCCCAAATAGAAGGGCTAAATATAGCAAGTGGAAGATGACTAAGAAAATTATTCCATAAATCAGTTCCTAAACTATTGAAACCATTAAAATGGAGATGACAGCTGTGTAACGATAGATTAAAAGCATATATGATATGAAGTTAAGTAAAACAATCCGGAAATGGGATATTCAATATGTTTACTGCTATAGAAAAATAGAAAATAGAAAATACAAAAATAGAAAAAATAGAAAAATGTACCTGGAAAAAGACTTGAAGAGAACATATATAAATGAACAGTTAGGAGCTTAGTCCGATTAGCAAAAGACTTGAACTCCTTTTCAAAAGGAAAAATACACACAAACAAAATAAAAATAGGGATTTGACTGATTGACCTTGCAGGTCTCCTCTGGTTAAAACATGCCACAGGCCTCTGCTCCTAGTGTGTTTGTGTCTTCCTAGAAGCAGTCTCTCTGGATGATGCAATCTGTGAGATGGAGGGGCCCAGACAGGCCTCAACTCTGCTATAGAAATGGTGCTTTAGATTTTCTGCATGATATAAACAGTATTGTATGTACAAGAAATAGCACTGACAGGGATATGCCTGTGGTCTGACCTTTACCTGATTCAATCTAGGCCAATTTAATCATTCCATGTCACGTTCAGCCACAGGTACTTTAAGCAGTTTAACTGTGGCTCGTGGTAACTTCCCCTCCTCCATTCTCCTTTCTTCCTGAGGCCAGGAGAAAAGTCTAATTAAAAAGTCTGATTAAAAAACACCCTGAGGCTTCTCTGATTATATGAACAAGAAGGACTGTATTTTATTTCTCTTCTGATTTTAGACATCAATCCTAGGGATTTCTTTTGTTCCAGTTACCCCCAGTATACCCCCATACATGCACACAGCACTGAAAATACTGGGTGAACCATGGTTTGCTTTTGTGATGTTCTCTGCCACTGATCTGCAAGTTCTGTGAGACAAAGATGTGCATCTCGTTCATCTACATGTTCTCATCTTTGAGGCGGGGACATTTAAGCTGAGAACTAAGGGACAGAATTGGAATCAACTGGAGAGGGGGAGGGAGGCATTCTTAACACGAGGGAAGTGCTGAGAGCAGAATCTCTTGGAATAAGTCAGCAAAAGGGTCACCTAACACTAGCTGGCCAGAGAGACAGGCAGTTCTGTCACCCAGTATTCAACATTTCAGGAGAGGAATTCCATGCCTTACTGGTTTCTCAACTGAGATTTATCTTCAAGAATACCGAAAGTCACAAAATAGTTGCTGTGTTCTTTTTGTCTGGCTCTATTCTTTCCCATCTTTTTTTGTACAAGTACATGGGCATGTCTAGGTTTATGCAGCACATATCACAAAAAAGCCTCCCAGTGGGCAATGAATGTTTGCATAATGAGCATTTGAGTACCTACTATGTGCTAGTCATTGTTCTGGGCATTAGAAATACAAGCAATGAACAAAACAAGCAAAAGGCAAAAGCAAAAACCCTCCCCATCTCCAGAGTTAGCATTCTAATGGGAGAAGACAGGCAATAAGTAAAACATACAAGTAAAGACTAGCAGGTAGTAAGGGTTATAAAGACAAATCCAGCAGAGAAAGTGGGTGAGGAGTCTCTTGCATCATGTATGGTGAGGAGGACTGTGCAGCTTTAACAGGGCAGTTAGTTGAGAAGGACTCACTGAGAATGCAACATTTAAGCAGAAACCTGAGGAGGTAAATACTATTAAATGCTCAGTACATAATCAGTACTGAATTATTATGACTATAATCAGCCTTCTGTATCTGTGGGTTCCTCATCCAAGGATCGTTCCACCATGGATTGAAAAAAAAATTTTTTTTAATTACATCTAAACTGAACATGCACAGACTATTTTTATTATCATTATTCCCAAAACAACAAAATATCACAACTATTTACATGGCATTTACATTGTATCAGGTGTTACAAGTCACATAGAGAAGATTTAGTATATGGGACAAGAATGCACATTTTATATGTAAATACCATGCCATTTTATATAAAGGACTTGAGAATCCACAGAGTTTGGTATCTGCAGGTGGACCCAGAGCAAATTCCCCATGGATACGAGGGACAACTGTACTTCCCTTTAGATTCTATTTATATAATAAACCAAATTACCAATGTGCTTATCATATAGCAAGATGCATTTTCTGGTAATTAAGGTCAGTTTTGAACCCAATTTTGAACCCAGTTTCTGGGATAACACTATTTAAATGTCCATGGCCACCTTATGAACTTTAAGCTGACACCAGAAGGACTCATAGTGTGATCTTTCAGCTATGCTTGAGCCCCTGGTTATAGGAGCAAATATACAGAAGCCCACATTTGCAAAGGATGTCCATGCAGGCCCCAGCATCCCATAAGCAGCAAAGGCATTAGACATGGCTCACCTCTCACAACTTGATCCAAAGAGTCCCCTGCAGTAGCAATGGAATACATATTCAAGCACTTGTTAGCAAGGAACTGGATCCCTCTCACAGGGGAGTAAGTGCTTGTCAACACACTGTTTTCCCTTAAAAAGAAACAATAAATAATAGTTTTTATATCCCTCCAGAACATTGGTGAGCTTAAATGCTCTTCTACCCATCAAGTTCTAAAAAAAACCCTGACAGAGCCTCACCTATGGATTATTTAAAATATAAGAACAAAGAGTTGAACAGAACCCATGATGTTTCCTTAGGAATGACTGGCTTTTCCTCTACAGTTTCTCTTTGTTTGTGTATTCTAATAAATCTAAATAAGTAAGCTATCATTTGGTATGTCCCATTTTGTACTAGGGAGTTTCTTTAAGGACTAACTGAAATAGGGCTGCATGGGCCAGGGTTTTCAACCTCCTGAACAGAGGAGCATTACAGTCCATCATGTCCCTGCTGGGCTCCATGGTCACTATAGTTAGGAGCAGCCAACCTCCATTTTAAGGTCCATGAATAACAAAAGGAGGAGTGAGAAAAATGATAAAATAGCCAGGAGCCTGAGAATATTACATGTGTTTACTGCTGTAATGAAATGATACACATTAGCAATGGGGAAAGTTCACTGATCCTTACTAAGTACCTGAGTTTTCACTGGATAAACAGAATTCCTGTCTACACATCTGGCATCAGCATGGGAGGAAAATAACAAGCAGTCTTTGGACTTGCAAGAGCCCTGATCATACCTTTGTGCCAAGACAGTGCCTGGGAGGGATAGCTGGATAGGCATTTGTTTCTTACAAAACCTCCTATTGTTCTGAAGGGCTTCTGTAATCTAAAACATACAGTAAGTTGACAGATAACGTTAGATAGATAATAGGTATTTTTACACAATATATAAAGACACATATTTTCAGTTAAAAATTGAAATAAAATTATATAGCATTAAAGCATTGTCTATAAGGATAAAATTCAAAGCTTTAGGAGTTGAATACCTGGCCCATAATGGCTGGTGGGATTTTCTCCCGGATATATTTCACATAATCAACTGTTGCCTCAAGAATTGAAGCTGCATCATTCTTTCTCCCCTTTATATACGGCAAGAGAGTACGCAGCTGCTCACAGCAATATTTGATTCGTTCTCTGATCAAAGAATTGCAGTAAATAAGGAATAATTAGTCTCATTTGTTTCCTGCACACAAGGACAATCAATCCTTCCTTCCTTTCCTTCCTTCCTTCCGGGTTTATTTGCAAAGGAATGGCCCATACTCCTCCCCATCTAGTCTGTTTCAGAGAAAGGTCATGTACCCACAAGCCAGTGGCACTCACCATTTCTGAAATCACCAACTCCCAGGCACCTGCTCATGCTACACAAGGAACTGCTGCTAAGGTCCAGTGTTTGCACCTTGTACCCAGATCCCTCACCCTGGGCCTGCTGCAGTGCACAGGGTGCACATACACTAAGGAAAATACATACTCTTACTGGCTACAGAAAACTACTGAACATTCTGCCCTCTGAGGAGAGAACCATGTGCTCTGTGTGTGTGTGTGTGGTCTTATAAAAATTCACACTAAAAGTCTAGCAGGCAAGGAAGCAGTCAGCATCCTGATGTCACTGGGACCGAACCAAATTTCAACAACAGATCAATTAGAACCTTGTAACACATGGGCTTTACACGTAATTCTGTGGCCTGAGCCAAAGGAAAATGAGAAGATGACTTTCTTTCCATGAGGGAAGTAGAGACAGAACAAATAAACCATTATGCAAATAAGAACAATATCCAGGATAATATCAGAAGGAAACTAGATCTTTCAGAGTTCTAAAAGGAAATAGTCAGAAATGTAGATCTGACCTAATCCTTTGATGCCTTCATTCATCAGTGTGTTCATTTATGAGACATTATTAAGCACCTGTTTTGGGCTGGATTCAGTGATGACATACAGGGTGACTGCTAATTACTAGCTAGAACTGTAGGCAAGTTACTAAACCTCTCTGGGCCTTGGAATGGCAGAGAAATTAAAATTTTAAAACGTAGTCTGATGTACAGTTAGTGGATAACAAATATTCTAGATGAGCAATATTTTCATTGGGCTTTGGGAGTTCTGGGGTTTCTTTAGAGGTGTCAGAAACTGTTCTGAAAAGGGTGGGAAAGTCAAGAATTTGACCATGTGACTGGCTTTAAAACCTTTTATAACTTTAAGTATTTTAAAATGTTTTTAGTTATAGATGGACACAATACCTTTATTTTGTTTACTTATTTTTATATGGTGCTGAGGATCAAACCCAGTGCCTCACATATGCTAGGCAAATGCTCTACCACTGAGCCACAACTACAGCACAAGAACATTTTATAACTTTTGAAATGGTACTTAAAGAGATAATCTAAAACAAACACTGCTTGTAAAAAGATACGTATTATGGAAGTATATATTAGTAAAATATGGAAAACAGTCTAAACACATAACATAGGAGGATGCCTTAGGCCAACTACAGCACACTAGTTCAGTACAATAACATTTGGCAGTGGAAGGGTTATTTTATAAAGCTTACTGAAGGAAAATCAAGATGCGAGACAGCATGTAGAATATAATCCCAGGCACTAAACAAAGCAAAACTGAAGCACAGAAAAGATGACTGAAAATAAACATATTAAGTAATAGTTATCTCTGGATGGCACCGCTGTGGGTAATACTTCTTCCTTTTTTTTTTTTTTTTTAATATTTATTTTTCTAGTTGTAGGTTGACAGAATATCTTCACTTCATTTCTACGTGGTGCCGAGGATCGAACCCAGTGCCTCACGCGTGCCAGGCGAGCACGCTACCACTGCGCCATAACCCCAGCCCCACTTCTTCCTTTTATTTTCTATGCTTTCCAAATATTTTTGCTAGATGTCACTTTCATCATGAAAGATGCTTTTAAATATTTCCCTCAGCATTAATTAGGAAAATGTTTGAACATACAGAAAAGTTGAAGAATCACACAGTAAATACCTATGTACCCACTGCTTGGTGTTTAATTAATATTCACTGTATCTGCTTTAATCATACATGTATCACTCCACTGTTCATACAGCAACCAGTTTTATCATAGTAAAGCATTTCAAATTAGGTTGTAGACATCAGCCCTGAATGTATCATTAACAAAAGCTCAAATTATTTTATTTTCAGGTGACAGTTATATAAGACAAAATATGCAAATCTTAAAGGTCTCATTCTATGACTGGACACATACATACATCTGCACAATGGAAATGAGAATCAACAGTCTCAGAAACCCAGAAAGTTCCCTTTGTTTCTTCCCAGTTATTACTACCATCATCCCCATAGAAGGCAACCATGTTTCTGACTTTTTCCATCCCACATTACTTTTGCCTGTCCTCAAGCAGCACATAAATCAAATATTTTTATAAGGCTTCTTTCACTAGGCATGTTTTCGAGATTCTATCCATGTGGTTGCCTATATCATAAAGAAGCCTTTTTGTTGAACAACAGTAATCTACAGTATAAATGTGCCACAGTGTATGTATCCATTCCCTTGTTGAAGAACAAGGGAATGTTCCCAGTGTTTGGGTCATTATGAATGAAGTGGCTTGACCATTCTGTACATCTTTTTTTGTGAATGCATGTTTTTATTCCTCTTGACTAAACATCTAGGAATAGAAGTGACAGGTCATATTATAAATTTATAAAAAACTAGCAAAAGTACTTTTACCAAAGTAGTACCATTTTATACTCCCATCATCAATGTGTGAGACTTTTTTCAAATATTTTGGTAATATTTAATATTGTCAGCAAATTTGGGTCTCTCTACAAAATATATGGTAATACCTCATTATGCTTTAATTTTCAATTCCCTCACAACTAATGATGTTGAACAACTTTTTCCTGTGCTTACTGGGCACTTGTATATCTTCCTTTGTGAAGTGTCTGTTCAAATATTTTACCTACATTTTAATTGGAATCTAGGGTATTATTAAGTCTTGGGATTCTTCTGCCTATCCTCAGTATTTGTCAAGCCTATCTGTTTAACAAATTTTATTTTTCTGTAGATGTTTTAGGACTTTAAACAAAAAGTACATGCTATCTGCAAGTGAAAGTACTTTGCTTCTTCTTAGTCTTCACAACTATTTATCTTATCTAGTTCTAATGGGTGGGACTGTATTTAATGAAGAACTGAAATGGTAGGAATGAACACACTTACCTTGTTTTTGATCTTTCTTAGAAACAGTCAAATTTTTAGCTATAGGTTTTTCCATAGATACACTTCAACAGACTGAGAAGGTGGTTCTCCACATGTGTCTGCCGACTTTTTGTTTTATCAAGAAAGAATAATGTTGTCAAGCTTTGTTTATTTTTGTTTATGGTGCTGGGGACTGAACCCAGGGCCCCATGCATACTAGGCAAAAAGCACACAGTCTACCACTGAGTTGCACTGCAGCCCCAGCCTGTCATTTTTCTGAACCTGCTAACATGCTTTTTGTCCTTTATTCTGCAAATGTGGTGGATTACACTTGTTGATTTTTTGACTATTATACAAGCCTAGGATAAACCTGTGGTCATAATACATCATATCATTTTTTATTTAGTTTGCTAAAATTACATTAAATATATTTGTGTCTAGGTTCATGAGGGATCCTGACCTATAATCTTTTTCTATAATGTGTGTCAGATTTAGGATTACGCTAGTCTCATAAAATGGGTTAGGAGGTGTTCCCTCTTGTACTTTAAAAATTTGTTTCGGATTGAAATTGCTTCCTTAAATTAAATTTGTTGGTAAAATCATCTACGCATGGATTTTTTTCTTTTTGTTAAGGTATTGGTTGTAGCAAGTTTAATATCTTTAATATTTTAGGCTATTCAGATTTTCTGCTTCACATCAGTTTTGTCAAAATGTTTAAGAATTTGTCCATTTCATCTAAGTTTTTGACTCTATTGGCATAAAATTATTCAAATATATTCATTATATTTAAATATTTATGGGATTTGTAATGATAATGACTCATTTACTCATGATATTTGTAAACTGTGGCCCTCTTCTAGGCCCTCCCCACTTCAGATTTACTTCACTTTTTCTTGCTTATGATGGAACTCTATGTCACTAACTTTTAGACCTTTTCATCTTTTCTAATCTAAGCATTTAAAGCCACAGTATTTCCCCTAAGCTTTGCTTTGGCTGCATCCCACAAATTTGATATATTCTACATATCCTCATAATCATTCACTTTGAAATATTTTTTCTGATGATCTTTTTCATCTAAATTATTTAGAAATTTGTTTTTAATTTTCAAGTAATGCAGGTTTGCCTTTAAGTTTTACTGATTTCTAACTTAATTTCATTGTGGTTAGGGAACATACTTTTCATGAATTCAACCCTTTTTCAGTGAACTGCAACGTCTTCTTCATTAGCACACAGTCTATGTAAGTGAATGTTTTGTGTGCCCAGAAAAAGAAGAGAGAAGTGTTCTGCTGCAGTTATTGGGTAGTATTCTATAAATATCCATTATATCAAGCTGATTAAGAATGTTCACACCTTTTGTATCTTTATGATTTTTTTGGTATCTAGTTATATAAATTGCTGAGAAAGGGGTGTTAAATCTATACCAATCGTAGAATTGTCTATTTGTCCCTTTAATTCTGTAAATTTTTGATTTAAATATTTTGAAGCTCTATTATAATCCATATTTGTGATTTTTATCATTCTGATAAACTGACACATTTGTCACTACAAAATGTATTTTAATCTCAAACGACATTGCCTTCAAGTCTACTTCATTTAATATCAACATAGCCAATCTGATCTTATACTGTTTTCAAAGTGTACATTTTTCTATTAATTTATTATAGCTGTATATTTAAAGCTTATCTCTTTTAGACAGCAGAGAGATGATTTTTTTTATGTTTTGTTTTGGTGGTACTGGAATTGAACCTAGGACTTCATGCATCCTAGGCAAGTACTTTAACACCGAGCTATATCCCCAGGTATATCGGTCTTGATTTTTGTTTCTTTTGATCTATCCTGACAATCTCTGCCTATCAATTGGATAAACATCTTCCATTTTAATATTTTTTCCTGTATTCTCTTTAGTTTTTTGTTCTCTTTTCCTAGCTTCTATTTGGATATTTTTAAAACTCAAATTTTAATTTGTTCTTTGGCTTTATAGCTATGTCTTCTCCATATCTCACTAGGGTTGTCCTAGGGATTACCATATGTATCTTAACTTTTTTTTCTTTTTTATAGTACCAGAGATTGAACTCAGGGGCTCTCGACCACTGAGCCACATCCTCAGCCCTATTTTGTGTTTTACGTAGAGACAGGGTCTTACTGAGTTGCTTAGTGCCTTGCCATTGCTTCAGGCTGGCTTTGAACTCAAGATTCTCCTGTCTCAGCCTCCCAAAGTGCTGGGATTACAGGTGTGTGCCACCGCACGTGGCAGATCTTAACTTTTCACAGTCTATTTATAGTTAATATTTTATGACCACATAAAATATAAAAATACTGCGGTCACATAAATACATTTATCCCATTCACTCTTGTTATAATTTTCATATCTACAACCACTACAGACATTACAAACCCCACAATACATTGTTATAATTTCTGCTTATAATACTCTCCAGTGTTTTAAATAAATGAAAAGTAAAACTGTTTGCTTTTAAATATTTACTTGTATATTTATCATTTTTGGTGCTGTTCAGTCCTGCCTGGAGATCTCAGTTTGCATTAGGTATTATTTCCCTTCAACCTGAAGAATTTCCTTTAGCTTTCTTACCCTGCAGGTCTGGTGATATCAAAATCCCTACTTATATGAAAATGCCTTTATATCACTATTTGCTGTTTGGAAACAATATCTGATGGAAATAGGATTACCCAAAGAAAGTGAAGAATATAAGACATGATAAATACAGTGGCATATATGAAAGGCTCGTTTTCTTTATTAATATTTTAGAAACCTACAGCATGCATCTATGTGACAGGCCAAGAGCAGCTGGATCTGTTGCTAAGATTTCCACCACATCTTTGTATTTTCTATTTCTCTGATTTTGGCAGCCAAGATTAAATGGGGGAATATGGCAATAAAACATGGTAATGCAGAGAAATATATAGGGAATTTGTATAACTCAAAAATAACCTGGTAAACAGCAAAGAGCCTGTTTTACTTTGAAAAGGAATTTGAGTTTTAAAAAAAGTTACAGGTTAATGTGACTGAAAATTATTTATCATTTTCCCAATGAAGAGTCAGAATCTATTTTCCCTTCCCTTGAATCTCTCCTGGAATGTACCTGCTTTAGCCAAAGATATATAAAGGGACTCTATGGCTTTGCTGGGACAAGCAATTCAGTAGACAGCTTCTGTTGGTCTCACAGAACCCTGAGCTATTCTGTAAGAGGTCTAACTTGCTGGAAAGACCATGTGGAAAGATGCTGAGCCCACAGCGAAAGAGCACAACCTGCAGCCTCCCCATCGAGTGGCCACGTATGTGCATGGCACTATGCTGGACTTTCCAAACAGGCCATTTTCTGGCTACAAATCATAGTGTGACCTCAATTAATACCATGCAGAGAAGAATCATGGAGCCAAGCTCTGCCCAAACTAATGACCCATAAAATCATGAGATATGATAAACATATGGGTGCTTTCAGTTACCAAATTCTGGGGTAATTTGCTACAAAGTAATAGATAACTGGAACAACAGCTTATTGTTTAAAATAAAATAACAATGTAGGGTTGATATTACATGTAAAAATTAAATGTATGACAATAACAAAAAAGAGAAAACATGGTTATATGTTAAGGACGTATGATCAACTTAAAGTAGACGATGGTAAATTAAGTATGCACACTGTAATCCCTAGTGCAATTTGTAAATATTAGTTTTAGGTAAAATTTCAATGGAGGAAATGTTTAAAAATTGCCAAAATATACTTGATGGATCTAAAAGAAGGTAGGCAGTGAGAAAAAAAGAAAAGAAGAAAATAGATTGGACTAGTAAAAAGAAACAAAAATTGGAACCTAAAATCAAACTTATCAGTAATTATATCATATGTAAGTTGACTAAACATTCCAACTTAATGGCAGAGATTATCAGAATATGCAAAAGAAAAGTAAACACAAGGGCTTGGAAGTATATAATTTGGTGGTAAAACACTTGCCTAGCATGCACAAGGCCTTGGGTTCAATCCCCAGCACTTCAAATGAATTAATTCAAGATTCAACTACATGCTTTTTACAAGCAACACTTCTAACATGTAAAGATATACACAAGTTATAAGAAAACCATGCAAACACTAATTACAAGAAAGCTATATTAATTTCAAAGTACGTTTTAAGACAAAGAATACAAATAAAGATATCATTTCCCAATGATTAATGGATCAGTTCTTCAAGGAGATGATAGGCATCTAACAACAGAGTTTCAAAACACACGTGTGAAACAAAAACTGTCAGGAGGAAAAAAAAAACTGTCAGGAGTAAAGGGAAAAATAGACCAATCTGTAATCATCATTTTAACCCTCAGGGGGAAAAAATAAAGGAAAAAGGGTACAGAATATATGGAAAACACTATCAACCAATTATACCTAATTAATATTTATAAAACACTACACCCCCAAATCACAGAATGCATATTCTTTTCAAATGCATATGGGTTATTCATCAAGGGAGAACATACTCTGGGCCATAAAGTAAGTCTCAGAAATTATTAAACGATGAAAACTTACACAGTGTGTTCTCAGATGACAATGTAATTGTAACTCAATATCTGAAAAAAATCTCCAAATGTGGAAACTAACTTATACACTTTTAAATAGTCATTGATAAAAGAGAAAGTCAGAAAGGATATAAGAAGACATTCTGAAGTGAATGACAGTGAAAATACACTAAGTTTATGAAATGTAGTTAGTACTGCTCAGGGGAAAAAAAAAAACTTCGTTTGGGTTTTAGTTGTAAATGCTTACATAAGAAAAGAAGTAACTGTTAAAAGTCAATGATCTAAGTTTCTACTTAAGAAAATAGTGAAGTATTGAAGAAAATGAGAAAGAAGAGAAACTGGTGAAGTATAAAACATGGGCAAAAAATAGAGAAAGTTGGTGAATCAAAATCAGAGTCTCTGAAAAAAAAATCAATAGAAATGATTTAAAAACTTTGCTACAGTTAAGGGGAAAAAAGACACAAATTATCAATACTATCAAATTAAAGAAACCATTGCCACAAATCTACAAAATTTAAAATGACAATAAGAGAGTTTAACAAACTTAGATAAAATGGACAAATTTCATGAAAGACATAAATTAGCTCAAACTGGCAGAGGAAAAGAACAGAAAATCTAGTACTATAATCATTGAAGAAATTCAGCTTGTAATTAAAACGTTTTGGCAAAGAAAATTTCAAGCATCGATGACCTCACTGTTGAGTTCTGCCAATTGCTACATAAACATTTTTAGATAATAAAAGAGAGAAGATGACTTTCATTTTATGAGGTCAGCTTTTCCTTGATACAGAAATCAAATAGGCATTCTAAGAAAACTGTATACCAACATCCTTCATGAACACTGATGTGGAAGTTAACAAAATAATAGCAAATCTACTACAGCAATAAATAAAAAAGATAAATACATCAAGGTGAAGTGTAGCATTTTAATCAATGTAATGTCCACATTAACAGAAAAGAAAACCATGCAATCATCTCAATATATACAGAAAAAGACACTGTCAAACTTTTAAATCCACTCATGATAAAACTTAAAATAGGACTAGATGGAATCCTTTATAAGCTGATAAAAGGCACATACAAAAACCTACAGCTTATTGTAATGGCAAAAGACTTGGCACTTTCCCTGTAAGACAGGAAACAAATCAAGGATGTCTACTTGCGTGTTTAAATTAAAAAATAGTAATATTTTAAAATTGGCCAGTAGCTGGGCATGGTGGGGCATACCTATAATACCAGCTATTCAGGAGACTGAAGCAGGAGGATACCAAATTCCATGTCAGCCTGGGCAACTTAGCAAGACCTTGTCTTAACAAAAAATAAATAGGACTGGGGATGTGGCTCAGTGCTAGAACACTTCTGGTTTCAACACCCAGGACTAGAAAAATAAAATAAAATGGAGGGATGGAAGGATTAATATTGCTCAATATCAATTCTTTCCCAAACTGATCAACAGACAAAACAAAATCTTAATCAATATCCTACCAGGATTTAAATCAAAAATAAATTTATAGGCTTATTTTAAAATTTACATGAAAAATCAAAGGACCTTTAATTTTCAAAGCAAATTGGAAATAAAAATTAAAGCTGGAAGACTTTGATTTTAAGATTCATTATAAAGTTATAATAATCATGACAGTATATACTGGAGTAAAGCAGATAAGTAGTAGAATTAAATAAGGAGTCTAGGAATGTGTTGATAATCATATGGTAATTGATTTTTATGAATGTGCCAAAAAATTCACCAGATAATAAAAGCCTTTTTCAACAAAAGGTTGAAAATAGTCCTGTAAAACAAAATAAACCTTCAGTAATTGTTTCTGTCAAAATATTTCATCATAAAGGCTAAAACTACAAAGCTTCCTATAGACAACCTAGAGACATGCCATAGCACCTTTGTGGAAACAGTGATTTCTAATACAAGACAAAGAAAATAAAATACATGTTAAAATATTAATAAATTAAAATTCATCAAAACGTTTTAAAAACTTCTGCTCATCAAAAACCACTGTTATACAACTGAACAATGGGCCACAGACTGGGAGAAAATATTTCAACAAACAAATCTGATAAAGCATTTGAATTCAGAATGTATACAGAATTCTTAGAACTCAACAGAAACACAACCAGATATTTTTAAATGGGCAAAAGACTTGAACAACTGTTCCTATTAGAAAATATACAAATGACCAAAAATGCACCATAAGGTGCTCTACCTCATTAATCATCAAAACCAATTAAAAATCACAATTAGGAACATTCCACAATCACTACAATGGCTAAAATGGCGGGGAGGGGGATAAATGTGGGTGAGGATATGAAACAACCAGTGCACTCGAACTCTGCTGGTATGTGTGCAAAAATGGTTCCATTTTGGAAATCTGCTAGGAAGCCTCCTAAAAACATATACACACACCCACCCTATGATATGCAAAGCTACTACTAGCTATTTAAGTTTATAAAAACATACATTAAAAAAATGTTCAATAGTTTTAGTCTTATTTTTTTTTGGTACTGGGGATTGAACTCAGGGGCCACTGAGCCACGTCCCCAGTCCTATTTTTTTTTTTTTTTAATATTTTGTTTTTCAGTTGTAGATGGACACAATGTTTTTATTTTATTGCTTTGTATGTGGTGCTGAGGATCAAACCCACGGCCTCACGCATGCGAGGCAAGCGCTCTACCACTGAGCTACAATCCCAGCCCCCCAGCCCTATTTTTGTGTTTTATGTAGAGACAGGGTCTGAGTTGCTTAGCTCCTCACCATTGCTGAGGATGGCTTTGAACTTGTGATTCTCCTGTCTCAGCCTCCCAAAGCGCTGGGATTACAGGCATACGCCACCATGCCCGGCTAGTAGTTTTATTCTTAATAGACAAAAGTCAAAAAATGAATAACTAAATGTGGTATATTTACACAATGGAATAGTCCTAAATAATAATAAAGAACAAACTACTGATACATGTAAGAACATTAATGAATCTCAAAACATCTGCCAAGTTATAAAGGCCAGATGTAAGTGTACATACTGATGATTCCATTTATAGAATAAGCAAAACTAATATATGGTGACAGAAAATCAGAACAGCAGTCTCCTCATGGGGATGGAAAGGACAGACCAGAAAGATGTTTCAAATGGTTCATTATTCAGGTAAGGTGAAGCCAACAAATCAGGATGTGGCTGCCACTGAAAAGCTGATTTGTTGTTCAGTTTCCCAAAGAGGAGGCTTTCCATGCCATGTAGGGCCACATGAAGAAGTAAACTTTACAAGTCAGCCAGAAGAGGCAGGAGAAGGTTTTTATGGGAAGGAACAGGTAAGGCAGGGTGAATAAGCTTAGGATGGGCTCATTGGAATAGCTTTAAGTAGACTTTGGGTAGAGGGACTGTCCTAAGTTGTGTGGTACCTGATATGGTATGATTAGGGCACAGGATTATTGGTCTGGAGTGTAAAGGCCTCACTGAGGAGGGGAGGGAATGTAGACTATAGACTGGTTGGTTTGCATATGGAAAATAAGCTCCCAGGTGAGTAATTTACTATCTCTAAGATGTGGCTAGCCATGGGAGGGTCTATCTCTCCATGGTTGGAAAGGTACTAGATATCAAAACATCAGAATAAAGACATGTTTAATATACAAAGAACTATCTCAATATGATGGAAATGTTGTGGTTTAGACAGGCGCATGCATTTGTTTACCTCCTGACCAATCCTAGGCTTCCCCATGAGGCCCTGCATGGCATGTTGTGTCCCTTCCTCTTGGAAATGATATCAAACCAACTTTTCAAAACTCATCGAACCATATATTTTTTATGTTAATTTCATTGCTTGTTAATTATTTCACAATATTTTTAAACTAAAGAGAAAAAATAGGGAGGAAAAGTTTAAAATTTTTTGAAGGATGTTAATATTGGCACAAATTACAGGCTCCAGGAAGTTCACATAATCTTGACTTTCCTTTCCTCTTTTTGCAAGGAAGCAGCAATAGGTGACAACAGATCAAAGGGCATGTCTTGTCTGTTATCTTCCAAGGAAGCCAATTCAATCTGAGTTTACTTTTCTCCAGTTAAGAGTGATTGAGAGGGTGAGAGGGATCTGGGGCTAAAGGGATATTGGTCCAGACTCGAAGTACTTGGATCTCTACTCTGTACAAATGTGCCTCAAGTAAACAAGAGCTCATGGAGGAACCCTCTGAAAGCTTCCTGCTCTACCTTCCTGAAATTTCTAAGGCTTAGCCAGACTTGGAAAAGCTTCATTTGTGTCACACCATGGCAAAGCTCACTTTCACTTCAAGTAAGTAGCCATCCAGAAAATGACTACAGTACCATGTCTGACTCACAGCTGCATGCAAAAGACGGCGTCACTGGGAAAACTACATGCCCTTGAGAGAACAGCACAGCACATTTACCTACTTTTGAATATGTAACAAAGGTGATTTCACCAAGACTGTCAGAATTGGTTAGCTAATGTTTGTTCATCTGTTCTAATAAAGACAGGGGGTGTTAGAGTTTTTAAAAAGAAAATCTCAAAAGCAGATATTCAAAACCAGTGGCCAGAATCATTATTTCTTAATATTATTAATAAATATGCTACTAGATGCTGCTTTAAAACTAAACAAAAAGATAAAACGGTATGTAAAGCAGTTGATTTGAAAGGAGGAGGAGGAAGAAGGGAAATAGACTAGAAGCAACCTGTTAAGATTCACAGGTATAGGTAGAAGGATTAAGAACAGGGAAGGGGGAAGGGAAAAAAACCCAAAAAACAATTAGGGATGACTTGTTTGCCTTCTGGTATCTCCCAAGCAAATCTCCAAAGGGGAATAGGGGAGATGCTTGTCACATCTTTTCTTTTTGGGAACAAAGAGTTTTAGTCCTTCAAATAATGCCATAGGGGCAAATACTCCAAAGCATTAGTCTATTTAACTCAATGATTCTTAGATTTTAATTTTCATCAGTGATCAAATTGAAAAAACTTAACTAACATATAACACTTTGAAGACCTGTAAAAGATTCCTAACATTAGATCTGGACATGAAAAATAATTTTTATTAAGTATCCTCTCCTGGGTTGGGATTATAGCTCAGTGGTAGAGCACTTGCCTCGCATGGGTGAGGCACTGGGTTCGATCTTCAGCACCACATAAAAATAAAGATATTGTGTCCATCTATAACTAAAAAAAAAAAAATCCTCTAATATCACTTCATTATAACCATTTATGAACACTACCATTTTAATATCAAATAAATTAGGAAGAATATAATCTTATGACAAATTTATTTAGGCAACTTAAAAATACTCATTGTACTATATTTTCCTCCTTTTGCTACAGATCAGTGATATCTAAGCAGACATGTGACTAAAGTCCTTTGGAACCAGACTAGTTTATCTGCTATCCCAACTCATTAAGCCCCAAACCCCACCATCTTCCCACTAATCTTTACCAGACAGTAGGGGACATTCAGCATAGAACTTGGTCCATTTCCTCCTTCTGTCTGGTTCCATCAAAAACTTATTTGTACCACATCTCCATTTTCAGTGGAAGAGGTGTTCTTCTGTCTGGTTCTGGATTCCATAGCCTTCTGTCATATCAGGGATGCTAAACCCATCATCAACAACTGTCCATCTTTACCAACAATGGTGGATTAAACTCTTTGACATCTTTCCCACTAAGAGGTTGGGTCTATGTCCTCTCCCCTTATACCTGGGTGTGCTCTGTGACTGCTGGATGAAGAGCATATGGCAGAAGTGGCTCTGAGCCTGTATTTGGGATCAGACCTTAAAAGAGTAGCAGCTTCCACTTTCTGTCTCTTGGAATGTTCTCTCCAAGAACCCTGAGCTGCCACGTCAGAAGTTTGACAACCCTGCATCTACCATGCTAGGCGGCTTTAGCCGACAGCCCCAGCTGAGTTCATTCAACCTTCCAACTATCCCTGCAAAGGTACCAGACATACGATTGCATTGGATCCTCCTCATTGGACCATTCAAAGCCAAAAACTCCCAAATGACTTCAGTTAATGTTATAGGGACAGAATTGCCTGGCTGAGCCATGCTCAAATACTGCCTCATAAAACTACAAGCTAGGTTACAATGAATGGAGTCAGCACATTTTGGTTTAATTTTTAATGCAGCCACAGATAATCAGAATATGAGTATCTTCAAGACCTCTTTCTCCCTCCCTTCAAGCTCTCTTCGTTTGTAACATACACATAAACATACTGAAGAATAGCTCAATCTTATAAAAATCTATCACTTTACCCTAAGTCCCCTCATACATTCATTTTCTCCTTCCTTTCATCTATGTTTCCACCTTTCACTTCTCATCTTTCTGGAATGGTGTTTCTTCCCTAACACCATGCTGGTGAAATTATTTTTGACAAGATCAATGATGTTTAAACTTTGCTAAATATATGTAATCAGGGCTAGGAATACAACTTGGTGGTAGAGCACTTGCCTAACACATGTGAGGTTCTATCCATATCACCGAAAGAAAAAAAAGAAATACAAATAGTCAATGATAGGTTCTTACCTTTCTGCTCTCTCTGCCTTGTGATGTTCCTAACACTCACTCCTTTGGGAAATGCTTCTCCCCTGGCCTCCTCCTGACTGTTCCCTCCTTCTTGGTCTTATCTCTCTCCTAACTCTTCTTTCCTTGATTCCCTCTCTGCTGCCTATAACTTAAATATCAAGATTTCTTCAAGGTTGTCTTCTCTACTTCTCTCCTTCCCCCATGCTTTTTACAGTCCTCTTGTAGCCATCCCTATACCCACTGCTTCAAATAAATGCTGTGCCCTGACATGTCTAAGTCTGCATTTCCAGCCTTGACCTTCCTTAAGAATTAAAGGGCCTGGGGCTGGGATTGTGGCGCAGGGGTAGCGTGCGCGCCTAGCATGCGTGAGGCACTGGGTTCGATCCTCAGCACCACATAAAAACAAAATAAAAAAAATACTCTGTCCACCTACAACTAAAAAATAAATAAAATTAAAAAAAAAAAGAATTAAAGGGCCTACTCGTTATTCCACATAAACCTGGAGGTACTCAAACTCAGGGTAAAAATTAACACGTGAACCTCACACTCTTCAGACTTCCATTTCTTTAAATATTTTTAAGTTGTAGTTGGACATAAGATCTTTATTTATTTATTTAATGTGGTGCTGAGAATCGAAACCAGTGCCTCACACATGCTAGGCAAGCACTCTACCACTGAGCCACAACCCCACTGCCCAGACTTCCATTTTACTGTAACTACTAGTCCATCATTTACTTGGGAGTTACACTTGACTCCTCCTTTGGCCATTTTCATGTTGATTCCACTTTCTTAATTTAGAACTGGCTTATTTCTCTCCCACTCATTTCTAACACTATTGCTCAGGATCTCAAAATTTCTTACTACTCCTGGACTCCAAACTCAATTCCTTCTCTAACTCTACTCCTGTAAGAGTATTCATTCTAAGGCATAAATCATTTGCTAAAATTCTCTAGTGATTCCCCAATAGTCCAGGTTGCAATTAGAATTCTACAGCATGACATTCCCAGCCCTCACCCTCTATGTCTCGTCCCTTCCCTTGTCCCACTTGAGTCCTGATTATCAACTTCATAGAAGTATTTGCAGTTCCATAAATTCACTGGATTCAATGGTGCTGCCAGCCTGTGTACCTTCTCTTTCATTCATATGAAGCATCCCTCCAGGGGAGAGAAAGGGAAGGCACTGGGGTATGAGGCTGATCGAATCATTTTATGTGCATAACAAATCCCATTGTTATATATAATTACAATGCATCAATAAAAATCTCTCTCTCCCTGACTCCTAAACCAATTGAATAGTGACATTTTGTTGAAAGCTCAGTTTAGCTATAACCTTCTCAAGAAAGCCTTCCGTGCCTCCTAATTTTTCAATAACTTTCTTAGTGTGTTTATTCTGTTCTACTCTATCATGACATCTATTAAAACATATTTTCTACTTAACAGCCTATTTAGAAGTCTGCTTGAGCTCTGGACTGAGGCTTCCTTGGAGGCAGGGAATTATTTTTTAATCTCAGGTCTCTACTCACATTCTGGCATATAGTATATACTCACAGATTTTTGTTGAATGACTAACTGAATAAGTGAGTGGCATCTATTTAGTTGCCATATTAGTGATTTATTCATTTACTCTTTTAACAATATTACAAAAAACTATGAAATTCATTAAATTTCTCCCTGTAAAAGAATAATACTAAAAAAAGGGCCATATCAATATTCACCTTCTCAGCTTTTCTTTGCTTGAATGAAGAAAGGAAATCTTTTTGCTTTTCTCAAAATCTGACAATGGAGTCTTTAATTCAAGTCCAACATCATTTCTTACAGATTCAGAGCTAGAAACAAGATAAAATCATACCACATATTAAAGAGAAAAATTCCCAGGCAATATTAAACAATAAGCACCAACACACTAATTAAACAATGCTTCCCTAAGTCTCTTGCTTCATATAAAGGGATAACAAAATAAGTGTCTTGCTTCCTACAAAGGAACAATAAATACTGAAGCACTTTACCTTACGCATTTGGTGTAGAACATGTTACCTCAAAATTCCAACAGAATGTATGAAAATCATCATAAATTCAATGACTGTTCAAAATTCTAAAATGTACTGATAAAGCAAGATTCAAACATTCTGATTTTATTATGATATCTCAAATTATAGACAGTCCTCTAACTAACAATGGTTTGACTTACAATTTTTCAACTTCTTGATGTTATGAAATACACCAATACCACCTTTCTCTTTTCTACCTTCAGCACAGTATTCAATAAATTACAAGACATATTCAGTGCTTATGTAAGCTATTACAAAACAGGCTTTGTCGTAGATGACCTTGGCCAATTGTAAGCTAAAATAGGTGTAACTGTAAGTTTTATCTTAAGTTTAAGATAGGCCAATTGTAAGTTTAAGATAGGCTAGACTGAGCAATGATATTCACAAGGTTAGGTGGGTTAAATGCATTTATGACTTATGGTACTTTCAACGTATAATGAGTTTTTTTTGTGTGTGATATATCCCCATTGTAAAGAAAGGAGCATGACTGTATCCAAAAGAATATAACTTGGTTTGAACATTTACTTTTATGTATAGCAATAGGATTCTGAGAAAAGACAAATACTCAAGATGAGTAGAGATAAAATCTCTTGCAAGTCACATAAGGAAATCAGGAAACCTCCAACACCCTTCCTAACCTCATATCTGAGATATGAGATCATCTACCAGGTACAGTGAAGCTCTTTGAGGTTAAGATGCTAAATAAGATTAAGGAAGCTGTTGCTATCTCTGTACTACTTAAGTGAGCTCATCTTTGGTTTAACCACACTTAACTGGTTGCCAAGTCCCTTCTTTGTTCAAAATAGCAGATGGCCACATTCTACAAATTCTAGAAGGGACTGACAAAACTCTCAACTTAGTACCCACAGCCTGGGCACTTGCATCCACTTTGTAGCCCTAGGCTCTATTAAACCCTCCGTGGAAATTAGCTCAAAGTAGAGAAAGAAGTTCAGAAAAACTAAATTTTTATAAGAATACAATGCTAACATTGGAAGGGTCTGACCCTCACTTCAACTGCCTGTCCAATGTACATTTAAATTCCAGTTTTAACAGCTCTAAGAAAGGCAGAGAATACTGAAAGAAAGACATGCTATAACTTGCCCTATGTATCAAGGGTACCCTAAAAGCTACATGAGGTCTGTGAAAGAATCTCTAAATCCTATTTTGAGGAGGGTCTTCAATAACTGCAGTAATAAGTTCATGAGTTCAAGAAAGACAACAAGGAAAAAGCTGAGTGGAAGGTAGATAACAGGTAAGGCTGCTTTTATCTGTTTAATTATTGGGGTTCCAAATTTTTGTCTTAAGAAAGGATTCTACTGCTTTTCAAAAGTTTGAATATCACTTCCATTATGTAACTTTGATTAGTGATAACCCAGACTCTCATACTGATAAATTTCCCTGGGGAACTTGCTACCTTACAATTTGACCTGTTTCCCTATGGTCAACTATAACTGTTAATGGAACACTTTCTTATAATGAGATATTTTTGTAATGAGTACCCATGGTTCCAGCTCAGGATTCTGCAACACAGAAAACATCACATTCCTTTTCCACAAAGGAGCCTTTTCTGTTGTATCACCCCCAGCACTTGAGCTATTTTCCCATAACCAACAATTTTTTTTTAATGAACACAGTAAAAATTGCTAACATAAGAAAGTATGAAAAAGCCACTAACCAAGTGAATAGATCAGTGGAAAAATATCGCAGGTGTTCACTGCAGGAATTCTGTAGGGATAATTCATGTTCTTCAGCCCTTATAGCATTTTCATTCTTATCTGAAAAAAAGGACTATTTTAATTCTAAGCAATTTTTAGATTTCAGCCTGTGAAGCACAAAATGACACAAGTTATAAAGCAAAATTAAAATACTATTTACACCAGAATATCCTCTTTTCAATCAGATTCTAGGAACTTAGTGACAGGTGTGCTTAAAACACATTCCACTGAATTTATTTATCAAGTTCCTATTTATAGGTAAATGTCAAGAGAGAAAATATGTATGAGTCTTCGATAAGCAGCTGCATTGTCAAAATATGGCCTCTGAAATTTTTTTTTCTTTCTTTCTTTTTTTTTTTTTGCAGCTGCTCATCCTTGGAGCAAAGATAGGACTGGAAGCAGGCGTGGTCATGACCAATAGAAGGTTGTTGGACAGGTGATGAGCAGCTGCTCTGTTTCTACTGAGGAATACATAAGAACAGATTGCCAAAAGGACCTTGCCCACCACAGCCATTTCCAGGAAGAACTCTGAAACTGCAGGGGTTGGGAGTCATGGGAATATTATTAGGCAGACTCACTAATCTGATTTTTCAATAAGATTATAAGCTGGGCGCAGTGGCTCACACTTGTAATCCCAGCACTTTGGGAGGCTGAGACAGGAGAATTGTGAGTTTAAAGCCACCCTTCAACAATAGCGAGGCAGTAAGCAACTCAGTGAGACCCTGTCTCTATAAAAAACACAAAATAGGGCTGGGGATATGGCTCAGTTGTTGAGTACCCCTCAGTTCAATCCCTGGTACCAAAAAAAAAAAAAAAAAAGATTATAAAAAGGCAGGGTATACTGAATTCTGTATCATCTGGAATATGAACTTATACAGTATAATCCTGAAAGTGTCTTAAGGCATATTTTAAGAAAAAATCATCTTAATTTTAAATTTTTCTTCCTTTATTGAGGTATAACTGACAATTCTAAATTGTATATGTTTAGGATGTACAATTAGAGTTGACATATACTGTGCAATCATCATCACAATCAAATTAATTAACATATCTACTACCTCAAATATTTATTTTCTCTTCTGTGTATGTGACGGGAACACTTAAGATATATCCTCTTAGAAACATGTAAGTATACAGCACAATATTGTTAACTACAGTCAAGCTGTTAGTTAGACCTCCAGAACTTATTCATCTTACATAGCTGAAACTTTGCACCCCTTTACCAGCATCTCCCCATTTAATATCATCTCAATTCTAGAAGATTTATCAGCTATTATCCCAGGCGTAAAACAATCAAAAAATACGCATTGACCAACATTAATTCCAGTAGAACATAATTTATAGAACCTGTAAAAGGAGCCTGTCCTTTTACAAGTAAAGCTACTTCAATTACTTTGTGTTTAGATAGTAGCAATACAAATACAACAGCTAAAGAGATTAGAAATGTGAAGTCTAACTGAAGCACTGACACTAATTCTGTGTGTCTAAAGATCTAGAAGAGAAAGATAATCACTCTATTAATTTGAAGAGATAGAATAATTTATATTCAAGTGTTTTGCAAAGCAGATAGTAGTATTCAAGGTTACTGCCCCTTTTAGACATTCATATAATGTATTTTAGACATTCATATAATGACACAGCATGATTAATTCTATTTTAATGACTTAGATATTATGGTAGCTATGCTATCAAAAAAAAACTTAGGGCTGGGATTGTGGCTTAGATATACAGTGCACGTTTCACATGTATGATGCCCTGGGTTTGATCCTCAGCACCACATAAAAATAAATGAAGGTATTGTGTCCATCTACAACTAAAAAAATATTTTAAAAAATTAACAACAGGGCCTAATGTTAGTGGCAGAGTGCTCGCCTCCCATGCGTGAGGCACTGGGTTTGATCCTCAGCACCACGTAAAAAGACACTGTGTCCATCTACAACCAAAAATTTAAAAAATTAAAAAAAATTAGTAACAATCTTTTCACCAAAAAACAAAAACAAAAAACCTACCTGTGGGCTGGGGTTGTAGCCCAGTGGTAGAGCGCTTGCCTCACATGTGTGAGGCACAGGGTTCAATCCTCAGCACCACATAAAAATAAATAAAAGTATTATGCCCATCTACAACTAAAAATTATTAAAAAAAAACACCCCACCTGTGTTTACCACAACACTGTATTATACAACACATTTTAAGTCTCTAAAGAAGTAAACTGTTTTCTCTTAGGTTAAAACATAGTTTTCTATTTATACTTTATTTTCTTCTGACCACAATTAAACAAAGACTATATGTTTGTTAGAACATGTAGCAAACAGTTAATCCTGAGTAAATAAAACATGAGTGGGAAACCAATATAAACATGTATAGGTGTGGTTTTCATAGGATTTGAATGAGAAATTTTCAAAATTTTGGATATTTTTCACTCACCTGTATCTGAGAAATATGTTTGCCAGTATTTAGCCACAATACTTATTTTTTCCATTGTCAGTGGTTCAGTTAAAGTAATATCAGCTTCATGCCCTGAAATACAACCTAAGAATTTTGTATTAAATATTGACCTTATGGTTTCTATTTGAAGAAAAAATAAACGCTGCATCTAGCAGGCACATACCTTTAAAATTTTCAGGGATTATAAAAACAAACAGCCAATGTTTATTTTTCTTCTTGCCAAATCTGAGAGGGAAAGAAAATGTTATAATGGAGCAAAATCATCATTCTCAACTTTGGAATTCAAAAGCTAAGCTTTTTAGGAACTAAGCTAGAGTGATTTTTGTTATTTCTTTAGAACTTAAAATGATGGCATTGATATGGAAAATTAACAAAAGTGGTATCTTTAATCAGTGAGGGTAGAGATGTACTAAATTTTCATTAAAAAAAAAAAAACCAAAAAACAGAACAACAACAACAAAAACACCTACAGAAGCTCAGGAGGCTGAGGCAAGAGGATTATAAGTTCAAAGCCAGTCTCAGCAATTTAGTGAGGTCCTAAGCAACTTAGTAAGCCCCTGTCTCAAAATGAAAAACAAAACCAGACTGGGAAAGTGTCTCAATGGTTAAGCACCCCTGGGTTCAATCCCTGGTACCAAAAGAAAAAGAAAAGAAAAAGAAAGAAAAAAAGAAACTTAAAACTTATCCAAATTTTTAAATTGCTCATCAGTTTATAAAACATTGGCGGCCTGTAATCCCTGCATTTTTGGAGGCTTGAGACAGGTGAATAATGAGTTCAAAGCCAGCCTCAGCAACGGCAAAGTGCTAAGCAACTCAGTGAGACTCTGTCTCTACATAAAAAACACAAAATAAGGCTGGGGATATGGCTCAGTGGTCGAGTACCCCTGAGTTCAATCCCTGGAACCAAAAACAAAAAAAAAACAAAAAAACCATGGAGCGAAAAATGAACATTTTAAACAATATCATAGGGATAGAAACAGTAAAATACAGAATGTGGGAAACTATGTAAGATTTATGATCCCTTTTAAATATATGTATATGTTCTTTAGGTTTTATATCTATCTATCTATCTATCTATCTATCTATCTATCTGACAAAAATGAAAAAAACATGGAAGAGAAAGCTGAATCTTGATTTATATAAACACACTTTTTAAAAAATATTATAAGATAAGCAGGAAAAATTGAACACTGATTAGATATTTTGACAACATTAAGGGAATTATTATTAATTTTCAGGTGAAATATTGGTATTATGGTTATTTTTTGAGTCCCTATCTTAGCTGTATATTAATTTATGGATAAAATAAAACAATGCCAGATTTTCTTTAAAATAAACCACTCACAAGCAGCATAGCTTGGAAAAGAGATGAAATAAATTTGGCCAGATGTTGATAGATGTCCACATGGGCATGTGCAAGTTCATTATACTTTTTTGTCTTTTATATGCTTCAAATTTTTCAAAATAAAACTTTTTTTAAAAGTAGTACCACTATGGGTAACTAAACTCAGTATTACATCAGTTGGCTAAGCCTTAGCATTAACTGAAATGAAATATTTTTTCCAAGGACAATATTACTTTGAATCAAATTTTCAATTGATTGAAATAAACAAGCTTTTTTTTGAAACTAGGGACTGAATACAGGGGCACATTACCACTGAGCCGCATCCCCAGCCCTATTTTGTGTTTTATGTAGAGACTGGGTCTCACTGAGTTGCTTAGTGCCTCGCCGTTGCTGAGGCTGGCTTTGAACTCGTGATTCTCCTGTCTCAGCCTCCCAAAGTACTGGGATTACAGGCATGTGCCACCACACCTGGCTATCCCTAACCCTTTTTATTTTTTGATACAGTGTCTTGCTAAGTTGTTCAAGGCCTCATTAAGTTGCCTAGGCTGGCCTCAAATTTGTAATCCTTCTGCCTCAGCCTCCTGAGTTGCCAGGATAACAGGCACAAGACACCAAACAAGTTATTCTTAAATACCTAAAAATATCATGTATTTATCAGTATGTGGTTATACATGATTATTTATTCATTAAATCCAGAATTGGAAGAACCCCCACTATTTAGTATTGTTAATGTATTTGAAAACAAATATATATTATTCTATGTTAGAAATTTTAACCCTAGGTATCCAAGGAGAATTGGTTCCAGGAACCTCTGGTGATACCAAAATCCTTGGATGCTCAAGTCTCTTACGTAAATAGTGTAGTATTTGCATACAACCCATACATATTCTCCTGTACACTTTAAATCATTTCCATATGACTTATAATACCCAATACAATGTATATTCTATGTAAATAATTATCTTTAGAACAACTCTGAATAATGACAAGAAAAAAGTCTATACATGTTCAATACAGATGCAGTTTTAAAAAATATTTTCAGGGGCTGGGATTGTGGCTCAGTGGTAGAGCACTTGCCTCGCATGTGTGAAGCACTGGGTTCAATCCTCAGCACCTCATAAAAATAAATAAATGATGATAAAAAGAAATATTTTCAATCTGCAGTTGGTTGAATCTGAGGATGAAGAATGTGTAGGTATGGAGAGTTGACTGTGTATGATTTACATATCTAGTCATGTATATTGAGAACCTATTATGTACTGGACTCCACAGTCAGCTTTGTGGTATACAGGGGTAAACAGACAAGAGCCCTGCTCTCATGGGAGGACAGATATTTAACAAATCATGGAAGATAATTATATGGGCAGAACTGTGTCCAGTGCTGTGAATACAGGCCTCGGGATCCATGAGCACTGCAGCCTTAGGGGAGGCCTCCAGGCAGACAGGCTTCTAGGAGTCAATCACACAAAAGGGGAGAGAGAAGGGAGGATGAGAAGTGAAGGAGAAGCACAGAATACTCTGGACAAAGGCAAAAGCATGTGCACGGGCCTTGGGGAGGTAAATGTCAAGGTAAAGTAAAGGAAGTCCAGGTTGACCCTAGCATGGAGCATCTAAGGGAGAGAAGCATGAGATGAGACCACAGAGGTAGGGAGAAGGCTGAGTGGGTTGCTTTTAGGCCAAAGTAAAAAGTTGCTGTTTAATTAAAATGGGGAATGGGAAGCTATTAAACTCAAGAGTGACATGATGCTATTTGCATTTTAGAAAGATCACTCTGACTATGCTGAGATGGGTTGACAGGTGGCACAGGGTAAGGGTGAGGAAACCATACTGCAATTACCCAGGCAAGAGCTCATGGCAGAGAAAGCAGACATATCTGAGAACCTTCCGTAAAAATAAGTAATTCAGAATATTTGCTATACCAATTACTTCAGACAAGCAGTACTTTTGCTAAAATGTGCCATGCACCTAACTGAGGTCTATTCTGTGAATTCTGAGGACCTGGGGCTGGAAGAGGACACAGAAAAGCAACATGGTTTTCATGAGGAAACAGGCATGTGTGAGGGGAGGCTAGAACGGACTGGCCATCTCAAGGTAGAGGTAAGAAAAATCACTGTACTGATGTGGAGAGCATGGTGGCCTGGAGGGAATGGGAGTACACAATGATGCCCACCTTGATGTTAGTATTTTATGTTATTTTTTAAGTGATGAGAAAGGGTAGAGTAATAGAAATACAGACAACAGGATAAAGAGAGATGAGGAAAGAAAAATGGACTAAAAAGATATGACCACCAAGAAAAAAATTATTGGATAGTTCAACTGAAAGAAAAGATACTTTATAGGTTATCAAAAGTAAACTATAAGTCAAAATACTAAAACTAGAGAATGGAACACAACAGATTATTTACTTTTAGAAATCCCTCTATTTTTATTTTTGCAAAATCATACCAATTGTTTTTTTTGACATAGAATATGTTAGATTTATATATGTAGATTTATATGCACTGATGACTTACAAGCTTTACATCTGTTGGAATTTCTGAATTTTTGTCATTAGCACAGAATCAATGACCAACCCAAACACTTAGCCTGCCAGTGAAACCCTAATTGTAGAGCTCTACAGGGACTCAGGCAATCGATAGAGTTCCCAGAATCCAACACTCCAGTGCTCAGCTCAGCTTCTCATTCACATTCTGCACAAATCAATAAGCTAAAAGAGTTTCTAGCTTCCAGGATCACCAAGAAAATGTTCTCTTTCTAAGGAATGAATGTTCCTTGAAACAATAATAAACAACAAAAAACCAGAAATCATCTATCCATCCCAACCAAAATCACTTCTTCGACATTCCAAAATCCAATTTCAGGCTAAGACCTCCTGTGTGTTTGTCAATTAAAAGATTCCCGCATTTTAAAAATCTGCAAGTCATTTATGTCAATTCATATCTCCCTTGTGTTTCACATATTACACTGTTCAGATGTCATGATGATTCCTGAGGCTCTACCCAGGATCTACCTCTAGTGTTTGGCTACGAGAATGGACAGATACTCTGCTTCGCATTCCTTTGCCAGCTTCCAGTACTCTATGGAACTGAAGCCAGTCATCAGCTCAAACTGCAGCATGCTCATTCTCAGTCTTGGCCTACCTTCAGGTCTGGCCCCTAGTATAGTAATAGTTAAATAAATAGAAAGATTATATAAAAGTGTTTTGAGCTGAGTTTAGGAGAGTTCTATGAAATTTATCATCTAAGAAAACCAAAGCAAACTTTTTTTTTTTTCCCACTGGGGATTGAACCCAGTGGCGCTCAACCACTGAGCTACATCCCACCAGCCCTTTTTTGAGACAGAATCTACTGAGGCTGGGACAGAATCTACTGAGGCTGGCCTTGAACTTGCTACCCTCCTGCCTTAGCATCCCAAGTTGCTGGAATTACAGGTGTGCACCACTATGCCGAATGCCAAGCAGTATTATAAGTCCCTATGAAGCTGGGTAAATTTTTAAAATTCACTTTGTTCAGGGCCAGAAGGACTTCAAGGAACCAAAGATAGAGTCACATTTGGGTTGTAGCTTTCCTGAGTACAGCTATCCTTTATGCTGTCCATGGGACAAATGCAGCCAAACTAATCTAGCACAGCCTATTTGAGGCTCATAACAAATAAGGTTCTTTTCTTACCACTTAATTAAAACCATTTTCAGTATGAAAGTTAAAACTTTTACCGTGAATATGAGAACACTGAGCTCACTTGCTACCTGAAATGAAATGTAGTATTTTAACATTTATTCTGGCCAATAATGAAGGTCGGTGTGCCCTGCTCCCATTACACTATTCCACGGAAGAGTTCCTTTTATAAATCTCTTACGTTAGGTTTACCATGCCATATGATGCTAGCAATTATAAATAGATAAAATTTTGCTAAGTTCCTACTCACAACCACCATCAGTTTATAGGATAAAGTTTTCAGTAAAATACAGTCATGCATTGCTTAATGACAGGGACACATTCTGAGAAATGCATCCCTGGGTGATTTCAACACTTCAGACATCACAGATGTACTTACACAAACTTAGATGGAATGGCTGCATTACAGGACATGGCCTCTTGAGGCAATCAAGAGACACAGTGAACATGGACTGGATGAGGCTACTGAAGGCGTAACAGGGCATACTGTTTAACAGTAAACTTTTTTTTAGTAAATAGAAATACATTCTAAACTAACAATAAAAATTATAGTAAATACCTAAACCAGTAACATAGTCATTTATTGCCATCATCAAGTGTGATGACCTGTACAGGTACAGCAGTATATGCTAGTCTTTTATATGATTGGCAGCACAGGTTTGTCCACAGCAGCATCACCATAAACATGTAAGTAATGCATTGCACTATAACGTTACAATGGCTAAGACGTCACTAGATGATAGAGATTTTTCAGTCCCATTATAATCTTAAAGGACCACCATCATAATGCTGTCCATCATAGATTAAACTACCCTTAATGTGACATAGGATTATACTCAGATATTTTGCTATTATTATGCTTATTATCAAGTGTTCAGGAGACAGGTCATACAAATTGGCTAATAAGAGTTAATGAGTTATACTGTTAAGTCAAGGATATTTTGGAATTGGGGACACAAAGGGACAACTTGTTAAATCTTTGTGACTCATAAACTGGGCTTTCTTAGTGAAGAGATAACTGATCAAAAAATTGAAACTACATGGGGGAAAAAGAAATCAGATCTGAATCTGATTTTTAGACTGAGTGGCTGGAACCACATTCTGCGTTCCTTTCCTCAATCAGTGACTCTGAGCCTAAGAGTCATACTTCTCATTTCCTAAGATTGAGAAGATGGAATCTTAGGAAATACAGAACCATTACATGAAAAGGAAAACTGAGTTTATAGAAAGGATCAATACATTGTTGATGAATTTGAAACATATTTTAATTTTCTGTACCTGCTTTAAGAAGATCAAGTGTCAGATGTATGTGAATTATCAAGTACCTGCTCTTTGAGTATGGCTTAATTTTGACCACTAACTTAAGCCAATAGTGAAATATCCTGGAATTCTGGATCCCATATTATCTTAAAATGTTACCACTGAGTAGTGTGTCTGAGTTCATCTGGCTCAATAAAAATATGTTCTTTCAATGCATCATGAAATGAAAATAATTATAAGGAGTACTATTAGGAATGTTGACCTATAATGGAGATGTGCCTGCTGCTTGAGATAAAGTAGCAATATTTTTATGAATGATTAAATTAATGATTAACAAGATCAAAAGACAGTTCTCTAAGAATCAATTTAAGAATCCTTTAAGTAGGCTCTTTTAATTTTATTCTAAAATAACTCTAATATTATACATCACAGACTAAACATCATCTTTATCTCAATAAAAATCCATATGCCTTATACTGCAAATAAATACTGTAAATAAATATGCACACTTCTAGTTTAAATGCCTCATTCCCTGCTAGGGAATACAATGTGGCCAGAGCAAGAAAAGTATGGGAAATAAATAGTTGTGCATTTTCCTGGATCTACCCAGATTTTGGAGTACTACAACACAAATATCTAAGGGGAAAATCCACAGTATAGCACAAGAAAAGCTAAACCAAACTCTTCATTTTTGGTTAGTTGTTAAATGTTAGCCAAAGCTCAAAAGACATTCTGCTTTTAAAAAGATGACATTTTAAATGCTTTATAAATGAGTCAGTATGTTTATAAGACACATTACCCTATGAAACACTACAAGTTTAAAAACTATAAACTTCCTCCACAATAATAAATAATTTAGTAATTCATAAGTCATGAACTCATAATAGTTCTGAGGGCATGGAAGGGAATTTCAGAGCCATTCTATCCTCTGAGGCCAGCAACACAAAAGCAGTTTCCACAAAGAAAACATCTCCTTTCAAAGAGGAACACAAAAGCTAAAAGTCATTTTTTGTCTCCAGAATAACATTTACTTCCTTCATTTGGTCATTCACTTATACCTACAGCAAGGTAGATGATTCTGGCTGTTAATCAAGACCTATCTTGGGAATTGAGAATAGAGCGATAAAAGACACAGGAAAACAAATTGGTATATTCCATAAATTATCCTATTTTCTTTCCAGACACATAGTTTTACAACAAAGTGAAAGAACTACCATATGCTTATCTGTACACTTAGTGCCTTCATCTGTCCTCTTTTGTCTAATATGAAATAAGCTATGGACTGAGGGTATAGCTCAGTGGTACAGCACTTGCCTGGCATGCATGAGGCCCTGGGTTTGAGCTTCAGCATCACACAGGCATTTACACATACACATTCACATATACACACACAAAAAAATCTTAAGCTGTTATTTAAAGCAATGAAAGCTGTAGTGGGAAGAATCTGCAGAGATTAAGTATTAGATAGGAAATTCTGTCCTTGAAACTCCTAGGTTTTAATAATTGTGATTAAACACAAAGCTTGTTCTTAAATAGAACTCTATTTTTATCCTGTTCTAAACATCAATAATGAGCAAATACAAAGCTTTACTCCATTCAGAGAGACAGATAGGATGTCACTCCTGAAACAAGGGAAGAGATCAACTATAGTGATTTGTCCAGTGTCCTTCCAAAATCATGTGTGTGTTTGATTTATACCAAGTTTGGCGTATACTGAATCTCAAAGGTATAAAAGAAGTGACTTCAATACAAAAGTCACACAATTATCTGCTTTTATAAAGAACCTGAAGTAAGTAGTTCTGAGTTTTGTGAAAACAAGACATGTGCTCTTAGGCAAGTCATTTCAGTCTCCATTTTCTTATCTGTCAAAGGTAGGGACAATGAAATCCCACTCTGCTCACGACAGAACTACTGTAAAATAAAAATACTATATGCATGAGATATTGTGATAAGTCCCAACCAGGGAACTCTGTCTATGGCAGATGTTTTTAAAGGACTGTGATAAAACAGGCACATGCTCAGGAGGAGGACTGTTCATAATGTGTTTGGGAAGTGAAATCCACTTTTGAGGTTTGCCTGATTTGTCTAGAATGTAGATTCCCAGTAGAAAGCTGAAAGAAATGAAGACCAGGGGTTCTAAGAAACCCCAGCAATAGTGCCTGTCTTTCGTCTCTCCTTAAGAAAGGACTCAATGTCTTGCCTTCTCATTCCAGCCCTTCTCCACCCCTAATATAATTCGCTTGCCCCTGTTTATTTAGGGATCATAATATTGGCTCTGAATTTTCTGAGTCCTATATTATAATTTTGACAAGCTCTCACACACTCACTCCAGTGTTACCTACAATTCTACTTTCTCTATTGTGAGTTTTCAGGGAAACAGAACAAATTTATTCTGTCCTAACCCTGTTTAAACACATTCTAAGTGGCTCAAACTTCTATGTAGTCAGGAAGAACTGGACTGCAGTCTTGAGAGTCCAATTCTCTTTAGAAGAGCAGCTTCAGTGGACCTCCATGATGAAACAAATACTGGAGGTAGTAGTATCTGAACTAGATGGACACAGAGAACCTCAAGGCTCCAAGGAACAGCTTGAGTCCACAACCGACATGGCAGAGCTGAGAGTGCTCACTTGCTTTAATATCTGCTGTGATAATTAATGAACTCTGCAAAAATGTGTTATTTTAATGATGCAGTAATTTACAAGGCATACCTATGGGAGTAATGCAGGCATTATACACCAAATAAATTTCTGGGAGCAATTAATTCTTACTTCCTCACCCATACCTATTCTTAAGTTAAAATAATTCTTATAATAGTATGTCAAACTTGCAATAAAAATAGCAACACATATATAGTCAGCCCATGAAGATATTCTTCATTTTAAAAATTAAAGTAGAAATATATCATCTTTTAAGGATTTTTATAGAAACCAATCTAAAGATACAGAATCAAGGTTTTGAAGGTTTACCTAATTGACCTGACAGCTTCCAGCTCCTCCACACTTAGGAAGGAAGTTGTCTTCAGGAAAACCATGTCGAATATGCGATCATCTGAAAGTGTGGCTGCCTTCTGCACATCACTAATGGTGATGGTAACTTCTGCTGTATTTGCAAAAAATTTCTGTAGAGCATCAGCCAGGTGGTAAACAGTGGCATCTCCAACCAACAAGAGGTTTATTTTTGCCTGAAGGAGAGCAAGAAAGCAAAAGCACTACATAATTAATATCTGGACATAGGAAAAACATTATGCATGAGAGGATAAAATAAAGGTGACAAATAACAATGATTGCCTCTACAGCTGGACTGGATGGTGGGCTACAAGCACCTCAAAGGTAGGAATGTCCTCAGTACCCTGGGATTCAGTGGATCTGAAGTTCATTTTATTTTTCAGTTTTTCCTACCCATACTATTCTACTGCATTTTCCTGCAACTTTCTATCTTGTCCTATTAACAACAGACAAGAATCTATGGCCCAGTTTCTCAATAGTCCGTCCCACTGGAAAATCTGTTTACTGCTTAAAAAAACAAACTGGTGCTCTCCCACACAATTTATTTTGGAAAACACAGATTCCAGAGAATAGCAAAAGATCTAAATTTCTAGATCCTGAGAAACACTCAAAGTCATTTGAAGGGAATACATACACTATTCAAACCTGAATATCAAGAGCCAAAAAGTTTCTTCATTTCCATTTGGGAGTATTTTCAAATACAACAAGGAAAAATGAAATTTCCATCCTCACTTATAATTTTGCTATCTTTTATTCCCTATAGCTGATGAACATAGCCCATGGAAAATGCCCAAGGTTAGAAATGCCTGAATAAATGGAAATAGTCAAAAGGCAAATTGGAAATGCCAGGCCATGGACAGAAGCATGTGAAAAAACAGATTTGGGAGTTGAGTGTTGAAGCCAAAAGTAGTAGTAGGTGGAGGAGTTGGAAATACTTATACAAAGAGAAAAGCAGCCTGCCAAAGAGGCACTTGTGCACGGCAGGATGCTGGTGTAGTGGCCTCCCTGGTCTCTCCCCAGCTTCTTCCTGGTTTTCCAAGGATTGCTGGAAAGAGCTGTGAGGTACAAGAAACCAGGCAAGAATTTGAAGTAAGCAAAGATTCTGCACTTTTACCTGCTCATCTTCTGATTTTCATCTTTAATTTTTTTAAAGTAAGTCTTCCTTTATCATCTCTTATATCCCCTTTCAGTTACTTCCCTTGGAGCAACCACTGTCAACAGTTTGATGTCTATCCTTTTACACAATTTTTATGTCAAACGTATCAGTATAATACACCCACATACAGCTTTCTTTTAAATAAATGGGATATTACATTTTTTAAAAGTTGTTTTTCTCATGTAATGATGTAGTTTGAAAATTCCTCAAAAATTTTGGTTCAAAGAGAACATTCTCATTTTCCAGAAAGTTACAGATGTATTTTCTTTAAAAAAAAAAAAAAAAAAGTTTCCTATCATTTGTTGTGTTCCTCTGTCATCTTCATCCAGTCTTCCTCATGTCCAGTGATAATGATTAAGCCCTTCTCCAAATGTTGAACTTCAATGTCGTTAAAATGCTGTGATAAATATCTTTATAAGCATACTTTTGTGCAAATGCATAAATCCTAGTATCAAAGCTATAAGATCAGAAAGGTTTTCCATTTTTCAACTTAAGATACTGCCAAATTGTTCTCTCCAAAAGAAACAAAAGTTTGTGACCCCACCAATAGAATATATAAGTTCCAATTCCCCTGAATTTTTAATAAGACCGGTTATTCTTAAGCTTTTTCATTATTTTGTAACTATTGTGAACAACGGAAAACATTTAATTTTCCTTTTCATTATTATTTTTCTAATCGTTGTTTAATCTTTTCATTTTAATGGCAATTTATATTTCTACTTATTCCACGTTCTATTTATCATGCATGCCCATTTTATTATGCATGCCTTTGTGCACTTTCCTACTTGTGGTTTGTCTTTTCTTATTGCTCTATTGGATTTTATGTATTGTGAATATCAGTCAATTATTTTGAGCCTGTTGCTCCATCTTTAAATTTAAGGTCTCTTGTCATTGGTGTTTCACATGTAGTTACAAATCTGTTTACTTTGGGACTTTGGTGAATTTTGTCTTGCTTTCAAACCCATCTGTTTATGTTAAAATATGGTTTGATATGCTAAATGCTTTTATTTTTTCATTTCGCTTTTTATCCTCTCTGAAATTCATTTGGTGATTAACATGTGGTAGGTATCTGATTTTATATTTTTAAAAGGTAGAGCTAACTGCCCTGATGGCATTCTTGAACAAGCTAAACTTCCCTCAGTGTTTTTAAATGCCACCTTTGTGTATGATTTTATTTATGTTTTTCTGGAAATCCTTTTGATTAATCTATTATGTCTATTCCTGGTCGATAGCACAGTATTTAATTACTAGCTATTTACAGAGTGTTTTTCTATTTGATAGAGTACGTAGACAGTTTCCTTCTAGTTAATTTAAAATTTTGTTCATAGGTATTTCCCCAAATTCTCTTCCAACAGAATTTTAGCATCATCTTGTCAAGGAACACTGCTAATGTTTTGATTATGCTTGCATTTATTTTAAATGTTAGGGGATATCATCACTGTATTAAATCTTCCTATTTAGAAAGTATAACTCTGAGAATCTGGGTCTTTTGTGTTCTTTATTTTTATAGTTACTTTCATATATATTTTGCATGAATCCTTGAATATTTATTCCTAGATATTTTAACATTTGGAGATCACTGTGAGAAGGATATCTTTTCTCATTCACTGAATTTTCTCATTGATATAGCTGACATATAGAAGTGCTTTTGATTTCTGTATAAGAAACTGGCTTCATGTATTTTATGATACCCTCTATTTAACTATAACATTTTAGTTGATTCTTCTCAAATGCCTTGGTAGATAATCATATCATCTTAAAAAATGACATTTTTGTCTGTTTCCAGAATGTATGACTTTTACTTGTTGATTTTAAAACATTGGCTAGTGCAGGGGTTTTAGAGCTAAGTAAAATGTATTTTATACACTGAATATTGTGCATCTTACTCATAAATATGCATCCACATAAAATTTAAGCACAGTATATACTTTAATGCTAACAAATTGTCAAAACTGCGAAAATAAATAAAGTGTTGGTTAGAATATCCAAAACAGTAGTGAACAGCAGAAGTGAAAATGAGCATTCATGCTTTGTTCCTGGCTTTAGCGGGAATATTTTGAAATATTTTTACCACTAAATATGATACTTTCTGAAGGTTTCTAGTCAAAATGCTTTATCAAAAATCAGAAGTTTATTTCTATTTGAAGGTAAGAATTTTAAGT
>PVHX01001563.1:0-30924 GCA_004024805.1 Geosciurus inauris
AAAAAAAATCCCTTACTTTTGAATTCTGCTGGTAAATTTTCTTAGCCTTGTCACATTTATGTTTCTTAGGATACTCCAGCCACCCTGAAGGAGCAAGCTTTGTGTCACCCTTGCTTTTGTAGATGAGCAGATGGGGGTACAGATGAAGTGATGTGCCTGGAGTCATATAGCTAATTGGTGGCAGAGCTGGCACTGGGGCCCAGACTCCAAGCTTCTGGTCACAGCCTCAGTGCCCCTGCCATGCCCCAGGCAACTTCAGGTCTGGGAAAGGATGCAGGGTGCAGCATGGGTCCTTCCCTGCCTGCAGCCAGTGCTGGTGTGGGTGTGCATGTGGCAAGTCCCCCAGAATCCTGCCTCAGCCTCTTCCCCTGGGAATCACAGAGTCCTTCCAACTCAATGTGACTCCATCACATATGCCTTCCTCCTTCATCAGAAAACTGACTTCAACATTTCACCTTCCTGTATAGGGAAACTTGGACAGTAATGAAGGACAAAGCTGTGTCTACGTCATAGAACTGGAGGGGAAATTGGGCTTATGTAGTGGGACAGGCTCCAGGAACTTGAGACAGAAAAAGACACCACTCTTCTCATTGAGGGATATGTTGTCTAATGGGAGAGATGATCTGTCTGGCCACCCAAATAGAGGGATGCTTACCTTCTTGTGTCCATTGCAAAACCTCCTCCTCCTTCTTCATCACTCCCTTCCCTTGATCCCTCTGATAGATGTGTGACAGCGACTGGGGCACTGTATATGCTAATCCCAAAGGGCTTCTTTGAGAATGCAGGAATATCACCAGAATCTGGAAGCAGCAGCAAGAGACCAGTTGGAAAGGACCATCCACAATGCAGGGAGTCTCAGCAGCCTGCTGGATACAAGAAACATCCCAGGGTCTCCACAGAGAAGGCTGTTCAGGTGGGGCTGCTTTGAAATGACTCTATTTGGGTAGAAACCAAGAAAAGACGATGCCCTGGACTGCAGCCCCAGCACCCGGGCCGTCTCACTCAGCTCTGGCCCTGAAAGAAGACTTTCCATTCCCTTTCCCTGGAAACCCCCTGGCTTACGGGAAGCTGGGTGTTATCTTAAGGTCTGTAAACGGTCTGCCCGCTTTTCCAGCTGGAGCTGTTCGTTCAGAACAATTAGCATGCAGTTTAGAGCTGGAATGGAACATATGGCAGGGGGTCCCCGGGAGCCAGCATGTGGCAGCCCAAGAAGGAGGGGAGCAGTCTGGGAGGCACGTGGAGGGGGTGTTTGAAAGGGGCGGGTCTCCAAGGCTGCTGCCTGGTGCAGGTACACCTGCTTTTAGTACTGAAGGCAACACAAGTGAGAGCTGCTGAAAACTCCTTATGCATCTCAAGGCATGAATGCATCCAATGTACCCTAAATCAGTATTTTATGTCAAGAGACTTGGAAAGCCCCATAAGTCTGGACAATGTCCTGCCCAAGAGAGCTTCAGGGCAATTACCCAGGGACCATGTGGTTTGAAGATGGGGATACTGAGGAACTAGTGTCTACCTAGGCACTCTTGGGCATTCATTCATTCACTAAGTATTAATGGAGGGCCTACAATGTGCCAAGTACTGTCCTGGGCTTTAGAGATCCATCTGTGAAGACAAACAAAGATCCTTGCCCACATGGACTTTTTAATTCTAGTGTGGTACACCAGACAGTGAACATAATACATAAGTAAATTGCTAAGGGTTTTATAGGTTGAGTATCCCTTATCTGAAATGCTTGAAATCAGAAATGTTTCAGATTTCAGATATTTTTGGACTTTGGAATGTTTGCATGTGCATAATAAGATATTTTGCTGGGTGCTATAGCACACACCTGTAATCCCAGCTACTGAATTCAGCCTCAGGGATATAAAGAGACCCTGTCTCAAAATAAAAAATAAGAAGGCAAGGTATATAGTTCAGTGGTAGAGCATTCTTGGGTTTAATCCTCAGAACCAAAAAAGAAAGATATTTTGGGGATGAGACCCAAGTCTAAACTTGAAATCCATTTTTGTTTTATATGTACCTTTTGCACATAGCCTGAAGGTAATTTTACACAATATTTTTAGTGTGTCTACATTTTTCTATAATCTGTCACATGAGTCCAAGTGTGTAATTTTCCACTTATGAAATCATATGGGTGGTCATGTTTCAGATTTTGGAGCATTTCAATATTTGGGTTTTGGGATTAGGGTTGCTCAACATATACATAGTAGTATTATGATTTCCTTTCTACATGCAAGTATACAAAAACCAAGAGTCTAAAAAACATGTTCAAGTTCTCTGAGCTAGTAAGTGGTGGAGTCTGGTTTTAAACCTGTCTGGCACTCACCTTGCCTTGAAGAGTGACAAGCTGGACAAGCTCTAGTTTAGGGATCCAGATAGTCTGGGTAGTGACTGACCCAGGGACTCCCAAGGCCAAAGGATCTCTCAGAGATTGTTGCTCTGCCCTCAGACTTTTGCTGGAGATCCAGTCTGAGGTCACACATCCAGTCAAATGTACAGAACAGGAATGGGAAGATCTGGTTTGCCATCAAAGGATCTTCTTATCAAACCGTACTAACTTAAATCTTCTCCACAAGCTCATAGCTATGTTCTCAAAAACAGCCATCCTTTCACCAACACCCTCTGTACCTCACACCATACACACATTCTTTACATCCCCCTTTGTCCCAGGTCAGAGGCCCCCATGATCTGAGGCTCCCCTGGGCATCAATTTAGCATAGCTGGAGAGGGGGCCACTGAATAGCACTACCACCCACCCCTAGCCAACATCATAATGTGCTCAAAGGAATGGCTGTAGACAGGTGTCTTCCAGGGTCAGGAGCTAAACCGCACCCTGTCTGAAAGAAAAATTGCAGTAACAGGATCGGGGGTGACTGTGAAGGTGTAAGGGAGGAGAGAGAAGACACGAGCTGACCTAAATGTGGTGGTTATGAGGCTTAAATTGGAGCCTAGGGCAGGTAAAGAACAGAGCTATAAATCCAATCTCCTGAAAGAATATTCTTGAAGTAGGAGACACAGCTCACTTAAAATATGTCTGAGATGAGAACCAAAGATCGTTATTTTTGAGCAAGGATATAAAATGCTAAACACTGCCTTTATTGGTCCTTTTTAAAAGCCAGGTGTAAAATACTGCCATTCCCAAGATTGTGTTTTTCCTTTTTCCCCCACCTTTTTCTTTAATGACAGAAATTAAAATCTCCTTAAGCCATTAGCCATCACACTCCAAGGTGAGCCCCCAAAGCAGCTCTTTCAGGAATCCCTCCTCTGGCCCAGGAGGTAGAGGGGCCACCCCCCCATACCTCTCACCCCCACACACCCCTTTCAGTCCTCATTGGCCCCAAATGCCTGTCCAGCAGCAGGTGGCTGAAAAGGCTGAAAAGTTTTATGGGTCTGCCCCAGCAGACCCTGTCTCCCACCGGTTGCCAATTTGGCGGGTTGCTCTACACTCACAAATACCTAACACTAAAGATATTCAACCCACTGGAGTGCTGCCAGGGCAAGCTGGTCCCCAGGGGGAATGGCACTCAATGACTCAGGCTTTGAGGGCTATCATATGCCACTTCTGCTCCCAGGGCCACTTCTCCTGGGCCGGTTTTTCTTTTTTCCTTCTCATTCTTTCTTTTTTACTTTTCTTTCCATTAAAGGCTGGTGCTACCAGAGAAAAAGTTCATAAAAATGTTATGTCCACCATAAAACCCCTAATGTGGCATTCTGCATGATCCATGCATTAACATTAACATTTCCCAGACAGTTATTGTGAGATAATGGTCCCAGCTATAATTCAGCAGTAACGTTCCTTCGAGCAAATGTTATGGAGGAATAAATGACTTGCAGAGTGTGCTGCTGCAGTGGGAGTGGGGGAGAGGCGAACAGCTTGGAAATGCAGACTCTGGACCTTAGCAACCCCAGCATGGCTGTGGAGGAGTCTGGGGCTCATTCTAGGTCTGACCACAGGCTCTCGGGGGGCCATAAGATCCATCCCCTCTTCCCCTCCGCTCCAATTTCACACAAATTCCACTTTTCTTCCCAGGGCTGCATTGGGAGGATTTGCCAAACAAAAGGATTCAAGACCTCAGCGTCATAAGTAGGGCTGAGAGAGTGATGAAGGGCTTCGGTCTTTTAAACAGCATCCTTCTCCTTTTCTTCCTTCCCTTCCTATGGGCCCAGCGCACTTTATGCTCACCTCTGATTTGACACTTACCACCTTATATTTTTATTATTTGTCTTGGTGTCCATATCCCCTGACATAACTGTGTCCTCGTTAAGAGCAGCCTGTATCTCTTAGTCTTTTGGTAGCCTAGCACAAAGCAGTTATTCAATAAGTATTGGTTGGAAGTAAGAATGGATGGATGGATGGGTGGAAGGATGGGTGGATGAATGGATAGATGAGTGACGGCAGAAAAGGATCCAGAAATGAATGCAGACCATAAAATGAACACGACAAGGGGAAACACCCTAAAGCAACAAGTATTGAACAAAATCGTAAGGTTGTGAGCCTGAATGAACCTTAGCAATTGATCTGCTGCTGTATTCATTTTATTCTTCAGGAAGAAAAGATCTAGAGGAGTTAGCATTCCAAGCCAGGGTGAGAACTCTGGACCACCGATCTTGCCACTAAAATGCAAGGCTAATAATATGCCAAAGAACAATTTTCTGTCCTTATGGAGCTTGATGCTTAGTAGGGGACACACATCAGGCACAAGTTCAACTCTCCATAGCTTGAGGCAGAACACAGTGCTACAGGAGGGATGCCTTCAACTTGGAGACTGAAATGCTGTCAAGATGGATATGAACCTAAGAGGATAAGTAAAACCTATAAAAACAAACTTGGAGAGGCAGGGAGCATTGGGACAGAGGGGCAATGTGGGTAAAGGCATAGAGATGACTAGAAACAGAACACCTTATAGATACTTATTATCTATAATGTCCTAGAGCTGGAAGGGGTCTCAAAAGTCCACTGGTTTAACCTGCCATACTTTGAAGTCATCTCCAACAGGCAATGAGTCTTCAGCACATGGTCCCTGGAGACCATTTGGCCTTGGGATGGCCTTCCTTAGAAAGCACTCCATTACTACTTCTTGCTATTTTTTCCTTATGGAGCATGTCCTGGGCCATGAGGGTCAGCTCTTTGGCTTGTGCCTGGGCTGGACATAGGAGAAGATGAAGTGGAAGTCACATTTCTTCAGAAATGCTAGGAGGGAGAGTGATCTCTGAAATGCATAAGGGAAAATTTTGGCTCTTTTCCAAATGCCACATGTCATGGCCACCAAGATCTCTCCCAAGGAGCACTTCTCCAGAACACAGGATGAGATTTATGATACCAGTGAAGGAGATGGTGACCTGGGTAAAATATTCAGAGGACTCTGGGGAATCTTTGCCCCAACCAGAAACATCTTCCTCACTCTGAGTTCTCATAATATCCTAGAGCTGGAGGGGACCTCGGCGGTCCACTGGCTAAATCTGCTATGCTTTGAAGTCCTTTCCAACAGGCAGGCTTCATATTCTCTTCCTAATGAGTCCCAGTGAAGGCAGCTCTTCCATTCTGGAACAGTTCTCACTGGCAGAACTCCCTCACATGAAGGGAACATTTGTCTCTCTCTCTGCACAATAGCATTTTAAGTATTGAAGACAACAGTCATGCTCCTCCCTAGGTCTTCTGTTCTTCAGGTGTATTCCTTTCTCCAGCATCCCAGCCTTTGTCCACAGATGCACTACATGTCATGTGTCCTTTTACAAAGTTCACATGGTCCTCCAGCGGGAGGAACGGATGAGAAGTTGATCAATGGATGCTAAGTTATGGTTAAGGGCAAGACATGCTGTGTGCTCTAGCATAATAGGGTGACCACAGGTAACAATAATGTACTGTATATTTCAAAAAGCTAAAAGAAAGGATTTTGAATGTTTTGACCACAAAAGAAATGATAAATGTTTGAGGAGGTAGTATAGTCATGCATCCTAAGATTGTAATTACCCTTCTTTTTCTTTTCTTTTCTTTCATTTTTTTTTTTTTTTTTGGCAAGTACATCCCAACCAGTATTCAACTGGTACCTGTTGAATTTTCATTAAACTTTCCTTCATTGTTTTTCAAACATGAAATGTTTTTAAGCTCTCATGCACTTTGCATTTTACTTTAACAGTGTCAGTGTATACACATCTCTATTCAACATCACCTTCTGGCTTTCTGCCTGTCATTCCTGCCTCAATCTTTTTTCTCTTCAAACACATTAACTTATTCCCTTCAGTGTGTGGAATGATAGGCACACCTTCTTCAGCACTTTGCAGATCATTGGTAAAAATGCTCCACTTGAAGTACGTAAATGGTTACTTCATAAAAACCTCCCTCCAGACTGAAATCGACTTCTTAGTACCAATTGGGGGCAATCACTCTTCCAGCTAAAAATTTACCTACCTGTTCTCTCATTCACTTATTTCTCTCTCCTACCCACAAGGATATCATGGAAGACTTTGTCATGTTTCTTGATGAAATCAAAGCAGTTATTTTCTTTATCTAACAATCTAGGAATTCTGTTGTTTTAAAGGGCATTAAAGTTAGTTTGAGGTGACTTTTCCAATGAAGCCATTTTGGTTCTTGGTCATTCCTTCTTATTTTTTAAATTTTTTTTGTTTTTTGTTTTTGTTTTTTTGGTACTGGGGATTGAACTCAGAGGTACTTGACCACTGAACCACACCCTTAGCCCTATTTTGTGTTTTATGTAGAGACAAAGTCTCACTGAGTTGCTTAGCGCCTTGCCATAATAAACAAGCCAATTTAGAATTTTTGTCAGCAATTAACATCAGATGCTGTTAAGTAGCTTCCAGAATCTGATGCTTGTTGTTATGAAAATAAGGACAACTTTTGCCTATGTCTATCTCTAAACACTATTCATTTTCATTGGTTCACAAATAGCTAACTGTGATTCTACAATCCTACCTTCACGTTCTTTGTACAGTCTAGGATGTAATTTGCTGTCATCTTCAGCCTTGAGTTTATTTAAAGCTGTGTGATGTAGGTTGCCATCTCCTTACCTGTCTCAAACATGAACTCCTTTAAAATCATTTTTCTTGTTTGATGATCATTGTCCTTGAAAACCACATAGTAAAGTGGGAGTTAAATCATTTGCTTTCCTTCTGTCATCTGGCAACCTCATATGTCTGTCCTGGGCTGTAGCTGCCTCAATCTCTTATTATTATTATTTTTTTCTGTTTTACTTCAAGTATTGCTTTTTGAGAGGAAATGTGTGTGGGTACATAGGGTGGTGGGGGAGGTGTTTTCAAACTCTAGTTCATGCTGGTCTTTGGCTTTTCTGTTGCAGTTCTGAGGGTTCTTTTGTATTGCTTCTTATTTATATGCCCTTCCCTCCGTCTTTTGGACCTGTGCTTTTAAATCATCACAGAGCTCAGATTTGAAAAGGAAGATTCAGACAAAAGTGTGATGTCCACCACATTTCCCATTCCCACTGGGAAGACATGGGTTAAACCTATGCTTGTAGCCAGCCCCCCCCTTAGAAACACAGCTATCAATGAAACATGACCCAACCAATATTTTTTGATCACCTCGTAAGCCCAAGACACAGTACTGGATACTTTGAATGATACAAAAGTGAACCAAATTGTCCCTACCTTAGACTCCATGGAGGAGGCAGACACACAAATTACTATAGCCCTAGATAGAATGAGACAAAGTTAGAATATTGGAGTATTCAAAGTGCTGTGAGAACCCATAGGAGAAGAGACCGCATCTGCCTCGGAAGATCTGGGAAAGATTCACGAGGGAGGCAACAGTTGAAGTGGTAGTGGGAGATTGGGTAGGATGGCAGAAGTCCGAGATACAGCAAAGTCTGCAAATACCTTATGGAGGGCACAAAGGAAAATAAGCAAGATGATGCTGGGTAATAGCAGATAACTGTGTGGCTAGATCATATGGTGGACTGGGGGCAGAAGATAGCTGTGGACATCCCTTTCAGACCTTGCTCATTCGCAGATCCCATCAAAAATTTGAGCACAAGCATCTTCAGATAAACCCATAAGCACCTCCTCTGAACCTCTTCTTCTTCTGTAATCCTTTTCAAATTAAATAATTAAAAAATTTTATTGGTGCATTGTAATTATAAGTAGTAGTGGGATTCATTATGCTATATTCATACATGCACATAACATAATTTGATCAATCTCATTCCCCAGTACTTTCCCTTTTGCTCTCCTCCTCCTGCTCCTGATCTGCTTACTCTACTGATATCTCTTCTATCATCATTATTATTATTTTAATTAGATTCATTATCATTATATATATATAAGTAGGATTCATTGTGGTATGTTTGTACATGAATATAGCGTCATTTGGTAGATTTCATTCCCCCAAAGTTTTGACATTGCTGTCCTCCCAATAAATTGAACACTGAGCTTAGAATAAAAGATCTGAATCTGAATCTGGGACCAAGCGCTTCAGGTGGACGAGCCCCTTATTTTCTCTGCATCTCTCTTTCTTCATCTGCAACATGGGGGAACAGCTCCTGATCACCCTCTTCACCTAGAAAGTGGTGAAGATTAAATGAGAAAGTGTTGGAGGCTCTGCTTCTTAAGTGGCAAAGTGCAATGTAGATGAAGGAATGAGGTTCACCTAACCTGGCCCCCAAATCCTTGCACCACATGGTAAATGGCTTCCAAAGAAACAAGGTTCCTTGCTCAACAACTGACAGTCACTGTTAGTACAGCACCTGGTGGAGGTCAGGATCCCGAGCCAGAGCCAAAGGGAGAGTCCAGTTTGGGGTCACAGACCCAAACAGGGCTAGGACTGAAGCAAGCTGGTTTTGAGACTGCCTTAGAAGCTTTCAGAGCTCATGATGAGCGCCCAGGTTCTGTGGGCAGTCTGCCTGCCTTGCCTGAGAAAGCAGGCTATGAGGGGAAGCAGGGATGTTCTTCTGTACTTTGCCACGAAAGCCACTGCATGCAGAGAAAGGTAGTGTGTGTGGGGCATGGAAGTGCAGGGACAGAAGGTATTACAGACACCCTTGCACCCTCCCCACCTCCTGCCATGTGTCACACATACTTACCTTGAAGAGTGCCACAGGTTAGGGGAGATGCACATGCATCAGCAACTCAGCAGGTGGGTAGTGTCATACAGATATGCTCAGGACTATGGGAGGGCCAGGGTGGAGGTCACAATCTGCCAGAAGTAGGGATACTCAGACAAGGCTTCTGTGGGAAGATCATCTGAACTGAATCCTCAGGAATGGTTAGCAGTCCCAGTAGATAAGGCAGGAAGGGGTGCTCTGGGGAGGGAGACAGCAGATGCAAAAGCCCAGAGGCATGAGAAAGTGCCTTGAGCTCAGGGAAAGGCCATGAGCAGATGGTGCTAAAGAGGCAGGAAAAGTTGTGGAGGAGGCCAGGGCCCAGTCGGGCCTCGTGTGCTATACTGTGCGCAGGGCCACAGGAAGCACAGGTAGTGGCATGGGAAAGAGACAATGTTAAGGTACATTTAAGAACTATCAGCAAGTCACTGAAGTAAGAAAGAAGGAAGGGAAAAGAGAGGTTGAGGCTGTCTTCAGCTTCCTTCTTGAGGGCCTGCAATGATGATGGTGCCAATCATCCAAGGGAAGGAAAGCAGGAGAAACAAACTGGAGAGCGGGCAGAATGTGTTTAGCATGGCTGAGTTGGGCGGGGTGGGGGGTGCGGTGGGATATCCAAATGGCATCCTATATCATTCAGCTTTGCATCTGAACTCCTCTGCCCAAGTAGAATTTATTTTTTCTTCCAACTGACTTGGAAGTATCTCAAGGACAGAGAATAAGTCTTAGTTGTCATTGTCCCCTGGAGGCATCCCTCCCAACCTCACAGACCTACTGCTGGATGGCAGTGTGCTGGACAGCCACAGGAGCACTCCATAGACTTGTTGATTGGGCTCCTTGTCCTTGCCTTAGTTTCTTCACAGTAATATGTGATATCTCTTCTTTGATAGCATGTCAAAGAACAGAATCATGGAAAAGCATGTGTATCACAGGAGCAGAAAAACCTGGTTTGAATTCTGGCCATGCTCTTTACTAACTGTGATACTGACTATCAAGAGGCCATTCACTTGACCTCTTAACCTGTATTTGTGCTGTCCAGTACAATGGCCACTATGCCCCCGTGTATTCAGATAAAAATAAAAATTGGGCTCTATAACCACGTGGCACTGATACAATATTGGCAAGTGCAGACATAACATTTCTGTCATGGCAGAAAGTTCTATTGGACAGTGCTGAGCTAAGACGCAGATAGGTATTAGTTCCTGCCTCATGGAGTTCAGTGAGTGCCACAGAGATCCAAGTGTGTAAAGCGCTGGGCACTATGGCCAGTGCACAGGAAAGCACAGGAGCCCTGTGACTATGTGGAGAAGTGCTGAAGGGGCCACAGCATGCAGTTTAAAAATTGGGGGTTGATGTAGTGGGCAGGTTTCAGAGAAAAAAGCATCTTAGGGACTAGAGTGACATGGAGATGATCTTGGAACACCTCCAGCACACTGCCATCCAGCAGTAGGTCTGTGAGGTTGGGAGGGATGCCTCCAGGGGACATGCCCTCACCATGATGTCACTGTGCTGGTTTGGATGTGGCTCTGGGTCCTGAGCTACAGCAGATGGGCTGGAAACCAAGGGTAGGCAGGGTGGGGGAGTTCTTGCTCAGAAGTCCATCTGCATTGTAATGTGGAGAAGACTTGGAGCTTGGTCCAGATGGCCCCGCAATTTCCCAGAGAGTGAGCTGCTTCTCTGTGTGCTTTTGCCCCTCTCTTATTCCCTGCATGTTGAGGGCCGAGTGAGTAGGATCCCTTTCTGACCTGGAGTTAGCAGGTGGAGACAGGGTTTTTGCAGAGGCCTGTGTGCAGGGAGCCGATGGCCTCTTGCTTTAGCTTCCCCAGAGCTGGGTTCAATGCCCACATCTGGGATAGGAGGGGAGAGGGCTGCTCCAGCTCTGGGGTGTTCTTGAGAGGACCCTCCTTTTAAGGGGCCATCACAGAAGCCCTTGCCTTCCCCACAATTGCCATAGCCCTGTCTTGAGCAGGGCAATTCAATCTGGGCCCAAAGACAGGGATTTTCCATCGAGGATGCCTGTTGGTTCCCTACCCAATGGCAGCCCTGGCTGGACCCTGAATTACCTCTGACTTGCAGCCTCCCTAAAGGAAAGGGCGAATATTCTCTTTGGGTTGGGGAAGAGGGAGTGTGGAAAGGGAATTTGGGGGTAGCAGGAGACCCCAGGCAGGCTGGGTTCTGGCCAGAGGGCTCTCATTGCTCCTCTGTCTGGCCCTAATGCCCCTCTGATCTTCCAAACAACAGACACTGCCAGGTTGTCTCCAGGCCTCTTCAGTCTCCCAATTCTGCCACAGCGTGTGCAGAGTGGACTGGGGGAAGGCTGCAGTTTTCTGCCAGCTGAAACCTGCACAGTGACAGGAGGATCATCTCAACCCCAGCCCCTCTGCACACCCCTCCACTCCCCACCTCCTCCTTTTTCTCCTCCCTCGTAGGATGAATTGAGGCAGTGTGGAGAAATCCGAATAACTAATCAGAGTCCTCATTAACCCCCTGCCAGGATGCTCAAACATTCACTTTGCTGTTTGTGAAGCAGGAAAAAAAAAAATCTCTCCCTGCATTAAAATTGATGTGTTATTAATCCCTATGCTCCTGACCTGGCGAGCCCCTCCACCCTTCTGCCTGAGGCCCAGCGGCATGGAGTTTGCTACCTCAGGCACTTGGACTTTCTATTATTTATTGGCCCAACACAGAGAGGCCTCCACACCGGGAGCAGGTTTGGAGCCAGCACAGGGGCAGCTGTTTTGTTTTCTCCCTGGCCAGAGTCTGCCTGAGGCTCTCTGCTCAGCCTCACACGGGGTGCAGCGGCCAGGCTGCTGCTGTGCTGGGAGTCGGAGGCAGGCTGAGTGAACAGTGTGTCTCTCTGCAGCCCTGAGAGCGTGAGCAGGCCTGCTGCCCACTTCAGCCAAGAGCTGTGGCTTCTCAGTCCAGTGCTGGGCTGGGCTTGGAAAGCCTCAGTATTGAGACCAAGAGCTGACTCTTTCTGCACATCTGGGGTCACAGTGCCCCTAGTGGCCTCCCTGGTACTACCCGCCCCCCAGACTTAAAGCTCTTCTGGGGCTCTATACCCCAGGCAGCTGCTCCCACATTGTACATCTCTGCATAAGAGCAGGAGTCCACAGTCTTCATTATGCACCTGACCTGGTCCCCAGAGCTGTGGTGTTCAGACACATAAAGCACAGTGCCTGTTCTTAAGAAGATTGTATTGAAGTGGGGACGAGATGTCCACACAGAGAACACTTAATACAACAGCGAGTCAGGGAAGGAAAGAAGGGAGAAAGAGAGGAAAGAATGAGAGAGGGAGGAAGGGTCTTAATTCATTTTCTGCTGCAATAGCAAAATACCACGGACTGTGTACTTATACAAAATAAAAGTTTATTTGTCTCACTGTTCTAGAGTTTGGAGAATCCAAGAAAGAGAGCCACATCTGGTGAGGACCTTCTTGCTATGTCATAACATGGCAGAAGAGCCAGTGAACACACTTGAGACAAAAATCAGTGGTGTTGCCTATTTGAGGGACAAAAGACTTTGGTGGCTGGAGGGCAAAGAACAAGATAGATGAGTCTGGAGAGGTGGATAGGGCCAAACCACATGTGATCTTTGCAGCCATCAGAAGGATTTGGATGCTGATTTCAAGAGGAATGGGAAACCAGTGATATGTTAGAAGGTATGGGGGTGTAGTAGAATGAGATTTGCACTTCAAAAAGATATCTCTGGCAGTTTAGTTGAGAACAGATGGGCGGTGCCAAGAATGTTAAATGGGTCATCTGTCCCTTGCTATTTCCTATCTCCCACTTTAGTGAGCTGAAGTCTATAGAATGTGCTGAAGTCTTATGAAGGGAGATGCATATCTAAATTCTGATCACCCAGTATCCAGATTCTGCTAAGAACTCACAAAAATAAACTATCATCCTTGAAGTGGCATCCCTCCTTTCCTAACATGGCAGACTGTCGGTCTGTCATGAGCACTTTGGCCGTTATAAGCCCAGCATTTTGATGCATAGGGGACCTTACAGAACAAGAGATGTGCCCCAGACCCTGTAAGACCTGGTGCCAGGAGAGAGACCAGCAGCTGAGAGAATGGATTGCCGGGCTGAACAAAGGAGACGGTGGGCTGCAGGGGAGCAGGGGAGCAGGAAGGTGGGGTTACCCCAGGTGCACCAGGAACATAGGCACAATCCAGACATGCTCAATGGCAGAAATACAGCAGGCAACCTCCATAGCTTCAAGCTCCTCCTCTATATTGAGATAATGGCTCCGCTGCTCTTCCTTATTCCACCTTGCTGATCATGTAATAAGCCAGAGCTCTGCCACTGAACTACCTTGCCAGTTCTTTTTACTTTATTTTGAGACAGGGTCTGGCTAAATTACCCAGGCTGGCCTTGAACTTGCGATCCTCCTGCCTCTGCCTCCCTAGTAACTAAGTAACACAGTCTTGTACCACCATGCCCAACTCCAGCTTGCTACTCTTAAAGAAAGTGCTTGTGTCTAGTTTAGACTTCCTTCTTTGATTTCAACAATTTGGCGGGGAGGGTACCAGAGATTCAACCCAAGGATGCTTAACTGCTGAGCCACATCCCCAGCCCTTTTTATTTTGATTTGTTTTTGTTGTTGTTGTTGTTGGGTTTTGGTACTGAAGATTGAACTCGGGATACTCAACCACTGAGACACATCCTCAGCCCTATTTTGTGTTTTAGAGGCAAGGTCTCACTGAGTTGCTTAGTGCCTCGCCATCACTGAGGCTGGCTTTGAACTCGCAATTCTCCTGTCTCAGCCTCCCAAAGTGCTGGGATTACAGGTGTGCGCCACTGCGACTGGCTTATTTTTAATTTTGAGATAGGAATCTCACTAAGTTGCTTAAAACCTGACTAAGTTGCTGAGGCTGGCTTCAAACCTGTGATCCTCCTGCCATAGCCTCCGGAGTCACTGGGATTACAGGTATGTTCCACCATACCTGGCTATCTGAACAAATATCAGTTGACCATATTCTCTGTACAAGTACACTCTGAAAGTCAAAAAATCCCTCCACCGTTCTTGCCTTTCAGTATGCTACCTTCTTAGGAAAGCTGGGTATGTAAACATTTCATCCCTAGAAGACAGAAGGAAATTGGTACTAAGTGTGAGGTGACCATATGACCTGTTTTGCCAGGGACGGTTTCAGTCGAAACCTGTATTCTCTGTGTAATTAGTAATCATGCTCTCTTTTACTCTCAAAATTATTCCAGAGTGGGTGATAAATTATGTGGTCATTCTAACAATGTGCATGGCTATTAAAAGTAATTCTTTGTAGGAATTCAGAAGGCATCACAGAATAAGTAATATATGAGCTGAGTCCTTGAGGAATGAGCTGCATTTCAGCTATGAGAGCATGGAGAGAGGGCACCTGACGTAGCAACAAGCAAAATGGGGAGATTGGGGAGTAGGGTCCATATAGAAGAGGCGGGTAGATGGGCTGTGATCCAGACCAGGGTCAGCAAACTTCTGTAAAGTTTCAGCCTAATTATTTCAGGCTTTGTGTTGCAACTATTCAACGTGTCCACTGTAGTAAAGAATAGTCATAGGGGCTGGAGTTGTGGCGCAGTGGTAGTGTGCTTGCCTAGCATGTGTGAGGCACTGGGTTCAATCCTCAGCACCACGTACAAATAAAATAAAGATATTCTGTCTATCTACAACTGAAAAATAAATATTAAAAAAAAAGAATAGTCATAGACAATTGTCAACAAATGAGTGTGGCTGTGTTCCAATAAAACTTTATTAACAAAACCAGCCAACCTCAGATTTGGCCCCTAAGTGTAGGTCTAATATTAGCAAAACACCTCAGGCTGGGTGATTTATAAGCAACAGGAATGTATTTATCACAGTTGTAGAGTCTGGGAAGTCCAAGAACATGGTATCAGCAGATTTAGTGCCTGGGGAGGATTTCTCCCTCATCAGTGGCAGTTTCTATGTATCTTCACATGGTGAAAGTGCCAGGGAGCCCCTTTAACCTTTTATAAGGGCACTAATTCCACTCATGCGGGCAGAGACTTTGTGACTTAATCACTTCTCAAAAAGCTGCATCTCTTCACACCACCACAGTGGGGATTGGATTTCAACATGAATTTTCGAGGAGCACATTCAGATTATGGCAGTGTAATTTGCCCACCTCTACCCTCTAGGTACTTTATCTCTCTAGGAGGGTCCTAAGAGATAAACCTTAGAAGTTAGGTGGGAGACCCATCATGAAAGGTCTCGAATATGTCTGCTAAAAACATATATTATTTTTAAAAATATTTTTTGTGACTAAAAATGGATCATCTGAGGTTCTAGGATTTATTGTTGGGGTATGAAGGGTGCTAAAGAAAAGTGGGGAGCCATAGTGAGGAAAGAGGACTGACTCAGGTCCTGAGCCCTCTCTTAAAGTCACGTCCGTCCTTCCAGAATCCTCCCTATTGTTCTGTATTCCCCTGCCATACACTAGTCTCTCAGTCATTCTAAGGGTGCTGAGAAACCTCACCCTCTCTCTCTTTTTTTGGTACCAGGGATTGAACTCAGGGGTACTCGACCACTGAGCCACATCCCCAGCCCTATTTTGTGTTTTATGTAGAGACAGGGTCTCAATGAGTTGCTCAGCGCCTAGCCGTTGCTGAGGTTGGCTTTGAACTCACGATTCTCCTGTCTCAGCCTCCCTAAGTGCTGGAATTACAAGCATGAGCCCTTGCGCCCAGCTCTCACCCTCTCTTAATCACACACAGTGACAAGGAACTGTTCTCTGCCTTTCTCATGGTTTGAAGGTAATTAATGAACACCTTGCCTGTTGCACCCCAACCAGGGCCAGGCTCCTCCTTGAAAAGGTTTAACCAGGGCCAGGCTCCTCCTTGAAAAGTTTAGTCCTGACAGAGCTCCATGGCTCCTCTGTATCTTCCCTCCTAGAACTCCCCATCATCTCTGATGCCTCTGATGCTTAAACAATGTAGTGGAAGGTTGGCTGTGGAGCTTGGAAGAGGGAGCAGTTAGCTATCTGCTGTCATCATTATGGCTCCCAAGCCCTCCAGAATGACAAATCACCTTTCCGTTGAACATCTCAATAGCTCAACTTAATATTCCCCCACACTGCCGAAAGCCCAGCTCCCTAACATTCTAGGAGAGGAAGTGTGCTTAGATTCCTCTAGTCACATCTTGCCCCAAGATCCTGTCCCAAGAAGATGTCCTGCCTGCCTTTGTCTGTCTGTTCTGTGGGGTCTCCTTCATTCTTCCTGGGTGGCTTTCCTTATTTGTGGATGTGGTCCCTTCTGTTCCCACCACAGAATTGTTGCATTGCACATGTTTATTGAAAACACGAACCAGGGTCTTCTGGGACTCACTCACCTTCAGCACAGAATTTAAGGGGACACTCAAAAACTCAGTAATCAAGTGAAATAATACTTTAACGCAACAGTTTTTAAAGATCAAAATTAACAACAAATATGATATGAAAAATAAAAAATTGTTAAATTTTGTGATTGATACATCATAATTGTACATATTTTAGAGCACAATATATGTGATATTTCTTTTTTTTTTCTTATACCAGGTATTAGGATTGAACTCAGAGGCACTTTACCACTGAGCTATATCCCCAACCCTTTTTATTTTTTATGTCAAGACAAAGTCTAAGTTGCTTAGGGCCTTGTTAAGTTGCTAAGGCTGGCTTTGAACATGCAATCCTCCTGCTTGAACCTTCCGAACTGCTGGGATTACAGGCATGCACCACCATGCCTGGCTGACATTGTGCATTTTATTTATATTTCTTGGTTATTATGTTTACTGCTCCTCACCCTGACCAAAAAGCAAGCCTTCAGAATGTTAGGATTTTGATCACAATTGTGAACAGTTCTGGGAATATAGCAGGCACTAAATAAACATCTGTTGAATGAGCGAATAACAATTTAATTCTCTCTTCTTTCATCTTTCCCCTTTGAGACTGGGCTTCTCCTTTAAGAGCCAAGAGTGGGTTAAATCTTTTTACTAAAAGAAAGAGCCATCTGTCCTGCACCTCTATCCTAAACCATGTGAAAAGCCAGCAGAAGGTTTTAAATTAGTTATTATTTAACCAGTCTGACATAGACAATAGGAAAAAAATACTTTTCAATGGAAACTTCAGGGTTTTCAAAGTGTGTTGTATTGTTTGTTTTTTAAATAGGGAGTGATTTCATGTAAGTTTGAATCAGTAGTGATTATTTTTGTGACCTTAGCCAAGGCACTTAAGTCTCCATTTTGATTATTCTGTCTGTATAATGGGTAGATTGATTCCAGCACTACCAAACTCAGTTACTGCGAAACAAAAATAAAAACCTAGGTTGGGCGTGCTTTGGCATGTATAAGTCCTTTCACAGACTCAAAATCATATAAAGTCTCATTAACACTAGGCAAGGTGGACTCTGATACAGATTATGGTGAAAGTGACCATCCACTCCTAACCTTCTCATTTTATGGATGGAAAACCTGAGGCCTAGAGCCATGAGGTATTAACACAAGGGAACTGGCTCCCAGTGTAGTTTTGGGCCTTTCTGAGGTTTCAGGTGCTGATAAGAACAGGGATCCTGGGCTCCACTTAAGCCCTGGTCCAAATCTCCAAGGCTGGGAGGGCATTCCTGGCTTTCAGATATCCTTGCAAATCCCAAACAGCCTGAGGCGGAGTCATTTTAAATGAAATCCTTTTACCATCCCCAACCTTTCCAATTCTGAGATCCATTTCTGAGTGGCATCCGAATGAGAATTTTATAGACATTTCATTTCCCTTCCTTTTTATCCTTCCTTCGCTGCCTTCAGGAGCAGGTGATGACTGTGGCACAGGGTGTTAGATCTTCCTGAGTGGGAGCTGTGCCTCGGGTGGCAGGTCATCAGATTGGCACCATCTCCATGTGAATGAAGTATGATCAACAGGAGGGAAGAGGGTCCTGAGAAGGGCAAGAGGCACAGAAAGCTGAATTTCTTCAATGCCATGTTTCCTGTGTATTCCTTAATGACTGAAATTAACATGTGTGGGGGAAATTGCTATTTCCACTGGAAGGTATGGAAGGGAAACTCAGGGCCATCAGACTGTTTTGCAAGTGGGTGTATCCCTGGGCCTTGTATCCATCTAACTGGGAATCTTAGGTTTCTTATTGTGTGTGGCCTTCACCATGAATATGAACTGAAAACTGTGCCTTTGTGTGTCTGTGATAGTGTTTCTGGGATTGTGTGTGTGTGTGTGTTGTCCTCACTCTGTCTTTGTGACTATGTATAGATTGATGTGTGTTTCTTTAAAAAATATATTTTTCTCGTTTCCTGCATAAATTACTTCATGTAAAAGGCCATCCGGAGCTCAGTTCCTAGCATCCCTTTTCAATAAAGCAATATTATCAGAGCCTGGTCCCAAAACTAGTCCCAGGAGAGGCTTTTCCTAGATTCTTTGTCAAACGAAATGTCACCGACTCACCAGATGATGAGAAGAAAAATTCTTCTTGTTTATTTCCCAAGTGAGGCAGAAAAGAAGCAGCACAGAAGCAGCTCAGCCTCTTGACATCTTCTCCCTGGCTAGGTAAGCAGGTGGGCAGATGAGCAGGTGGGCAAGTGGGCAGGTGGGCAGGCGCCAGGGAACTGCTCCAAGGAGGCCACGATAAAACTCCTGGATTCTGCCTTCTCACTTCAGCCCTCAATTAACTTTTGGATTGTGGACATGTCATTTAACTTTTCTAACCTCATTTGTCCGTTGTGAAAAGTGGGACTATTTCATAGGATTGTTGTAAGGATTAATACTAAATTAGATAAGAGAGTTCCTTATAAAGGAGCACACATGTGGTGTGTCATACCTGTCCTCTGCTAAACATGCATTGGTCTACCCCTTCACCCAACAAATATTTATTGAGTATCTAATATATACAAAATACATATTAGGCTCTGGAGAGACATATGTGTTTGAGATTCCATCTAGGATTATATAATCTAGTGGGGTAGACAGACTGTACTTGGACAATTGCAGTTTGGTGGGGTAAGTGCTAAGAGAAATGTGCTGCTCTAAGCCGCCAGAACCATCCTGTGGCTGCCATGCAGAGCATTGAGCAGGCTGCAGAGAGATGGCTTAGAAGGCTGCTGCTGAGCTAAGATGTGGCAGTGGAGATGAAGGGGAGGGAAAGGTAGCTCACAGCAGCTGGGGTGGGGACAGAAAAAGAACAGTTAAGTTGTACCAGGATGCACTTATCTCTTCTGCTTCTGGCTGTCTCAGATTCAGGGTCATCCAGCAGCCTGGCTGGGGGAGGGAGCAGGGACTCAGAGGTTAGAAGGTCTGACTGCCCGGGAAATGAGAAGGAGTGGGAGAAGGAGACGGGTAAGAAGGGTAGGGACAGGCAGGGCTTCACAGATTTTCAATAGCAGAATCTTCTGATGGGTTTGAAGGTTTCCCCAAGAAATAAAATCCTGCTGGGCAAGTAAAGAGATTTCTTCAAAGTAGGGGGCTGGTTTTGGCTGAGCTAAAAGGCACATTTACTTTCATGGTAGATTCGTGATCACCGTTATCTCCCCTTAGCCTGTTTCTCCAGACAGAATCTTTGTGTCTTATCATACTCTGGCTGGGTCTTTTGACTCCTTTTGGCGTTCCTGCTCATCCATACATTCTCCCATTTTACAAATACATGGAGCCTGATACTAGGCCACAGATGTTAGCACAAAGTGGGAATACATAGTCCTTGCTCTCTGGAAGCTTGGAGCTTCATGGAAGGACACATACAGAAACAGAAGGTCATAACTGAGTGATGTAGCCTGTAGTTCATGGCTGAGAACTTTGGACTTTATCATAGAAGTATGGTCCCAATTATCAAGGGAGCAGAAAGGAGGGAATGACTACCCAATATAGGGAAGGGTGGCTGTTCACAAAAACTTTGGAGGTCTGACTCTTGAAGGATGAGTAGGATTTTGCTAAATAAGATCTTAACATATGAATACTACAATCATTATCATTATCTTTAATGACAAAGGTCACCATTTATTGAAGACTTCCTCTATGTCACTGCAGAGCCCTTTGCTATATGCTAAGCTTATCACATATATGATGCAAAGTCAGAGAATCCTGAGAAACACCCTGTGAGTTAGGAATTACGGTTTCCGTCTCATAGAAATAGTAAAACAATTACTATAAGGCATATAGGTCACACAGTGAGGAAGACAGGAACTCCGCATTTGAATCCAAGTTTGATTGACCTCACTCTGTGCTATCTCTACCATATTCACCAAGTCACTAGTATTTAGTGCAGGAAGCATCTGATAAAAGCCACAATGCAGTCAAAAGCTCTCAACTCAGGAACATATTGAAACACAGAGAATTACAAGGTCTTTGGCAATGATTAATAATAACTAAGTAGGCAAACTCTCAACTCAGCTGATTCAGCATTGATCTGGCTCCTCTCCATGTGACAAGAATGATACTTCTGATGATCCACATGGGCGTAGAACAAACCTAGTACGTATGGAGGAATAGGAGAAATAAAGACACAAGTCTTGTCCTCAAAAGTTTGTGATACCTTTAAGGAGATTTAGTTTAACACAAAGAGCAGAAGATCAAAAAATGAAGTAAGATTAAGAATCTGTCATAGAGTGGAGAGTGTGAGAGGAAGATCTTCCAACTTCAGAGAGCTGGGCTTTGAGGGTAGGATAGGAGCCAGATGCACAGAGAAGAGGGGAGCACAAGGCCATCCAGAGAGGGGACAGAGAGCTTGGACATGGTGTGTTTGTGGTGTTGGGATCATGGCAGCCTGGCACCGCTGGAGAAAAGGTTCAGATTAGAAAGTAGTAGGGATTAGGTAAGAGAGGAAGGTCTAGGCTGATTAGGAAGAAGAACAGAGGTTAAGAACTTTTTGGATTTTTAGGTCCTGGCAAGCCATTTTAGACTTTTGTGCAGAGGACAAATAGTTTAAACCAGTCCGTGTGTTAATTAGCTTTTAAGGAGCCCCTTTCCTCCTATAGGATTGGAGCCTGGCCTCTAGGAGGTCAGCCTCCTTACTCTGGTGGAATTCTATGCTTTCCTAGGGATGATGGTTTAGTTCCATAGCTGATCATGAGCATCAGAGAACAGGATAGAAGAATGTCACACCACCAACCCAGCTTCTGTTGACAGATGACAATGATGAAGGTCAATGATAAGGATGTCAGTGAAACAGAATTCAGACAGACTGGTGGAGGATTTTGTCCAAGGTCACAGAACACACTTGTGGCAGAGCTTGTATTAGCCAGTATTCCTCTGTAGCTTGCTTATCCCAGAAAGGGTATGAGAGGAGGCTAACTGCTCTCATAGATGCCCAAACTTGGGGAGGTGCCTGGAGAGTTCTTACAGGAAAACCACATCACCGTCCCTGTGTTTATGGACGAAGAGGCCCTTGGGTGGGCTCCAGAGTGAGAACAGTTTCTTTCAAGGCCGTTGAGCCAATCAGTACAAAGTCCTTGGTGCTTTTTGCTCCTGGGGAAGATACCAGGTTGGGGCAACTTCCCTAAAGTTGTTTGGGCCTTAAGTGATTTGGGCCTCTGGCCACAGATTGTAGAAACTCAGTCTTTATGGCTGTCCTACACATCTGCAAAAGGTCTAAGTGCCCTTGGCCAAACAAGTAAAGGCATTCTCTAGGGAAGCCTGCCCAGCCCATCAGAGGGTGCCCAGGAAAATGAACTTGGATAGGCATAGAGGTGCCTGATCCAAGTTAAAGAGCTAGGAGTAGAACAACTCCGTTTCTTGGGGAGGAAGTGGGAACAAAAGGGATTTTATCTTCAATCTGAAGCTCCTGCTTCTTTCTTGTCCCCTGAAACATCTCAGTTATCACATCAAGTCACTCAGGGCCTGGTCATTCTGTCTGCCTTCATGGCCTGGCCCTGCCTCTCAGTCTGTCAAGGAGCCTCAAGCCCAGGCCCAGGACAGAGCAGCAGTGTTGCAGGTTGCCTGTTAGCCATTCAGAGGAAAAGGACTTGGTATGCTGGTGGGGTCTTTGCTCCCCATCTAAAAAGGTACACCCAGGCCTCCCTCCTCCAGAGCAAGGCAGGTGGGCTGAGTAGGAAGGATGGCTGCCACTCATTGGCAGTCTCCCCACCCCCACCAATCCTGGACTGTCTTTCATTCTCCTCGGTGCTTCTGACATGTGTGTTGCCCTCCTTATACTCAGAGGAATCATGGCAGTGACAGAAAGGAGATTAGAGGCTGTATTTCTGCCTTGAAGCTTTCTCTAGGCTGTGAGGAAACAAATGGAACTCACTAGATGTCAGTTCTGGGAAAGGAGAAATCTATGTATATTGTAGCCCTGAAGCAGCGCCCTATGCGGGGGCAGGCTGGTGTCACCTCTGATCGCCCTTCCTCTCGCTAATGTGCATTTTATTAATCCCTGAGTGGGAAGCAGGTTGGCTTCTCTTCCCTAACACTGATGTGATTCCTTGCTGAGGAGTCCCGGCTCCTCCATGCTGTCTCAGGGGGAAGAGCGGGCAGAAGTGCAGTCAGAGCAGAAAGACAGGAGCATGTGGCTGAAGCAGGACAGCAGGACAGAGTTCTGGCGCCTTAGGGCCACAAAGGGCAAGACAAGAGACAGAGGCTGAAGGACATAGGAAACAGGCAGGGCTTCCTCCCTTCCCCACCCCTGAACCCTGCCCTGTCCCCAGCCCTTGCCATTGGGAACAGTGAGGCCCACAAGCAGCATAATGTGCGCATGGCAGGTGACAATGATTTCCTTTCCGTACATCTCCCTGACTCTAGAGGGAGCACCTTGAGGACAGGGAGAGAGAGAGAAGGTGTGTGTGTGTGTGTGTGTGTGTGTGTGTGTGTGAGAGAGAGAGAGATCTTTAGTTCCTCAGGCTCCTGAACATAGTAGATTCTTAATACACTAGGGCTAAGTTGGAGCTGTTTGCACCTTTCCAGAAGAGAGGAGGGAGGAGTGGTAGAATGCCACCCCAAAACAACTCTCTCATCTGCCATATTTCCAGATAGCTGGAAAACCAGATAGGGGACGCTGACATTAACAAAGCTCCTAGGAATGGCCCACCTGCCACTCAAGGCACAGCCACCTCTACCTTCCCCTTCAGGGAGCTCAACATTGCTTTAGCACTCACAACTACAAGTACTCTCTTTGGATTGGTAAGAAATACAAGAATAAAGAGAACGAGGGAGGTTGGAAAAACAAAATATCTACAATCAGCAGATACCACCTTGGTGACAGTCTTCCTAGGCAAGTCCTGAACTTGACTTTCCTAAGCCTCTTTATCCACATCTATAAAATGGAAACAACTCCCTGGCAAGGAAAAAGGTATTTCTCATATGCTGCTAGTAGGATATGAATGGGTGTCACCTTCCCACGAGTAATTTGTAAAAACTCCTTGAAATGAACACACCTTTGCACATTGCAAATCCACATCTGAAAACTTACCCTAGAAAAATGATCAAATCTGGAGCAAAAGCCAACTACAAGAATGGTTATTATTGGCTTATAACAGCAAAGACTGGAAACAAAGCAATGTATAATAAATATTTGGCTACTTATAGTACATCTATAAATGCAATATTGTGCAGCCATTAAAATTATAATATATATTCCCCTTATGTGAAGAATTTGTATCATATGTTGCCAAATATGAAAGGCTGGTTACTAAACACTGTAGTACAGTACTATTTTTAAGAAAGAAGAGTTTTACTCCAAATGTTAACTGTGGTTATCTTATACTGTAGGATTACAACTAACTTAAATTTTCTCCTCTTGTTAATCTCTCCTCTACAGTATGCATGTGTTATTTTTTAAAAGTACTAAAAATTATGGTGTTAAAATGCCTCCTTTTAAAGTTTAAGAATTAAAGAAGATGTTATACATGAAGGTGCTTTGCAAACTAAAAAGTTATGCAGAGATAGGAGATTAGGGTTTCTGCCCACAAGGAGTATATAGTTCTGAAAGGGAAGACAGACATAAGATTAACCAGAACATGAGATGAAGTAGCGAGAATTTTCAGAGTCAAACAGCATGTTACTTGGAAACACAAAGGAGGAAAAATTACTCCTGGTTATAGAGGCAGCTGCCAGATTGTTTGAGTTGAATATTGAAGAACTGCTGGGGTCTTATCAGGTAGAAATAGAGACTTGGAGCATGTAGAGCAGCAGAAAGTTGTGGGACAGGTGTGGAGAAGGGTTGTGTTTGGATGGTGGATAGGGAGCCCCCTGGTGCAGGGTGGAAGATGAATCCAAAAGGCAGTTCAGGGCCAACCACAGGCACTCAGAAGGATGCACTTGGTCTAATGCAGCCAAGTATGAGAAGGAGGCACTGAAAATCCTGGAGCCTACAGTGCCCCAGCTGTAAGCCCATGAAGGACAGTGAGTACTCACTGCTGTGCTGGACATACCTGGCATGTTTGGGGTCCTTGGTGAGTGAGGATGCTGTCACCTTCTTGGGAAGCTCAGTCTGAAAGCCACCAAGTGAAGATGTGCTGGAGGGCCGATGGTGGGGAGAAGGAGGGGCTGTGACCACCACAACAGGGAGGAACTCCCTCTCCAGATTGTGCCACTGGGAATGTTAAGAAGGAAAGATGATCTTCAACCCTGACTAGAAAGGAATTAGAAGTGATGATGATGGAAGTGAAAATTAGATGGAGCTTGGAGAAGGGAAGAGTCAGACATCTCTCCTAGTTTGCAGTCTGCATGGCCAGAGACCAGGAAGTCCTCACAGAGTTCACAGACAAGGTTGCGTAGAGGAGGAACAGAATGCAGAGTGAAACTGAAGTCATTTGGCACTCACAGCGCCCAGTCTCTCCATTGGTCCTATTCTGTTTGGTTTCTACTTGTGGCTACCCCAGAGCAAGCAGTCCCCGGGTGGGGGGTGGGGGGCTGTAAATGTGTCTCAACATCCTTCATCTCCTCTTGGGAGGAGTCTGGGGTGTGGCAAAAGGGAGAGAGGGGTTTCTTTCAATGCAGAGAGCATTTGTTAATGGAAATGCATGAGCTCCTCATCTACCCTCGGTGCTGTTCTCAGTTCATCCCATCCTTCTAGCACACCCCAGCTTCCTCTCTCCTGAGACCAGGAATTCAAATCTCCCTTAGGATTCCAGATGCTATCTCTCCACCACCCTTACCTCCTCAGCAATGTGTGGCACATGTGTGCGCATACACACACACACACACACACACACACACACACACACGGAGTGGGAAAGCCTTGTTGCTCAGGCAGATGTCTACATTTCCATTTCCCCACTGCAGCTCCCAGTGTGGGCTACTGCTTTGCTCCTCCTGTTGTCATGTCACTAGTTAATTACATTCTTTACCGAGGTGCAAATGTGTTTTTACAGGGAGACTAAGATGGTGTTAACTAGGAAGGAACTGTTAATGTTAAAGATGCATTTGCCTCTGGTGCAGGGCTGGAGCTCTGGGCTGGAGCTACTGCCCAATGCTGCCCTCAAAGTATAGCCCAGGTCCTGGAGCAGCTCCCCACTCCAGTGACCCTGCCATCCTGGCTCCAAGTACAGCCTCCTTGGAGTCAAATTATCAGCTGGTCCACAAGGAGAATTTGATGGTACTGTTAGGGAAGTGTCCAGCCAGACCTTATGACAGAGCTGACCAACCAACCTCCATATGCAAACATATTGGTTAATTTCAATTATTGAGAAACAAAATTAATTCACTTTAATCTGAAACTAAGTAAGCTGTGCAGCCAAAGCTACTTTGGGGTCACAGCTTGTCCTCCTCTACTTCTGGCCCATTCCTCCCTGCCACCCTCAAGCCCCCTTCCCACTCACTATGCACCTCACCCAAATGGGGGTCCCTGCAGACCCCCAGCCAAAGCCTGCCATTCATCATGTAGATTGCAAGCTCATCTGCATACCTGAAAGAGCTAGGATGGCTACCCCTTCATATGAGTTCCACCAGTCTCAGAACAAGTTGCCTGCTGGTCTTCCCAGTGCTGCCCGCCGCTTGGGGAGAGGGCTGCAGGTACACTGGTGTCAGGAAACCAGACCAGCAACAGGGTATAACAACTGTGACACAGTTTGGGCCCCCAAATGACTGGGGGCGGGGGTGTGGGTGCTCAGCAATCAGGCTTTGGAAAGAATTAAAAGGCTAATATGGTAGAGGAAATAGAATCTATACCTTCTGGAATAGAACACATCCTGGGAGAAGGTGAGAAGCCAGTGAGTAGAGCCCAGAGGTCCCTGTTTTCTGAGGTCCCTGCTGAAAGCTGCTCTGCCTTGCTTGTAGGTGCTCTGGCATTAGCTGACAGGAAACATTTCTGGCCCAGCTGGAAGTGAGGAGGGGAGTGAGCCTCCTGAACACCATCCCAGAGGCTACGGGATCACCCAACAGTAAGACATGCTTTTCTGTCCTATAACACATAAATTAAATTCCCCAGGCAGACGTTTTTTTCTTTTTCTTTATAAGACCAGTTGATCACTTGAGCTAACACCTAGCATGGACAACCTTTGGTAATAACTTGCTGTGCTTTTTTTCCCACATCTTTATGTTTTACCTTTTTACCTTCTTAGCTCCTTGAGGACGAGGGCTAGCCTTCCTCCCTGTATACTCTGCTCTTCTGCAAGTTCCATTAGGTTGTTGGTACAGATGGATGGGGTATTACTTACATACATACCGATGATTACATTTGTATGACTCTCTGGAGCAAGTGTTACCCTCTGAGTGTTAGATGGGTCTGCCGATGAAAAACACAGTTACTGGGCCCCACAGTCAGACTCTGATTCTGAGAGTCAGATGAAGACCCATGTATCTGTACCCCAAGCCCAACCAGGGTGTTTTGATTTGTTTTGTTTTTCATGGTCCTGGGGACCACCACTGAGATACATCTCCTGCCCTGTATAATTTTTATTTTGAGTCAGAGTCTTGTTAAGTTGCCCAGACTGAACTCAAACTTCCAATCTTCCTGCCTCAGGCTCCCAAGTGTCTGGGATTACAGTTGTAACACTATACTGGCAACCCCAAGTGGTTTTTATTTTTTTTTAGTCATTGATGGATCTTTATTTTATTCATTTATTATTTTATATGTGGTGCTGAGGATCGAACCCAGTGCCTCACGCATGCTAGGCAAGCGCTCTACCGCTGAGCTACAGCCCCAGCCCCCCAAGTGTTTTTGAGGAACACTGAACAAATCCCATTTATTTCTGATAAACTTAGAGAAATAGTTCTTTAGAATGTATTAAGCACTTTGAATAGAGAACCTCATTTGATCCGCTTATCAGATAACATTTTTTTTTCTTTTTGGTGTTTGGTTGTTTGGTTTTCTTAATTCCCTTAAGGAACTTCATGATCTCACAGATTTATGTATCAATTAGTCAGAGATTTGGAAACCCAGTTATCCAAACCAATCCTTTTTTCTTTCTAGTATATCTTGATAAGAGCAGGATCTGTTATGGTGAGATTGAGCCCTAACTCCAAAAGATCCTGCTCTGGATTCTCGAAGTTTCCCTGATGTCTTAGGGCCACCATGACCTTCTAGTTCATCAGCCTTCCTTTTGGGGGCAGTAATCATTGCTAAATTCCATCACTAAAGCAGGTTTCCCTGAGGGAGGGAAAGGAAGAGAGAAAACTAGCCACAAGGATGAATGTCCCTGGGGCCAGCTCCCCAAGCAGGTGGTTAGTAAAGCCAAGGATATTCATAGAGGATCCTGTGCCTGAGAGCGAGAGAGCTGGCAGCAATGATTCTGCTTCCTCTCAGGGGAGTTCTGTGTTTTAGGTGTATTAAGGGGGAGAGGGGTGCTAGTCACCATGATCCAACAAGGCTGTGGCTCTTGAGGGAAAGGTATCTACAGGGGTCAAGACTGCCGTAGGTGTAGTTGGGCAATCCTATTTGGGTGACAAGTTGACAATTTTTCCAACATTTGGAGCCTGTGTACACAGTGATGTTGCACAGAGTTTATTGTATCCAGTGGCTATGACGAGGGCTTGAGGAAGATGAAGGGCAAGTAGAAAAAGAAAGGCCTGACAAGGGTTGTGTGCTCGGTGAACCAGTATGAGTATGTTGCTACCCAAGACCAGTAGCTTTCTCTGGGACCCAAGTGGAACTGAGGCTCTTCTTTTTGGAATTACCTAGTCAGTAGTGCTCTGTTCTCTCAGGGCTGAAGCTGAGGTTTCTGGGTCCAAACAGGCCAGCCTGTGCCCAGAAGAATGGACATGCCCCTGCCATCACCTGCATAGTAGACTGAGGAAATATGTTGACTGACTGCTAGCTCTTGCCGTGGATTGTGATTTTCTGGAGAATGGAAGGTTTCCATGAATGCAATAGAAACAATATTACCAACATACCCCTGACCTCTGCCCCTTCAGTTCCCCAACACTCACATGCTCACTGACCACTGCACTGTCTTTCTAAGTGAGTGACAGTATGGTCTCTCCTGGGGACTAAATACAGTTGACACTATTGCTTGGATGGGTGTAATCGGCAAGGACGATTTTTGCAGCTAATGCTGGAAGTGTGGCAATCAGAGAAGCCACCAGCTGTCTCACTTAAATTCTTAGCTCTCTCGCTCTCTTTTTTTAAAATCGTTTTGCTTACATAATCCACCCCCTTTTTATTTTCTAATTCTCTCCTTGCAAAGCTGGCACCAGAGGGGAAGGGCTGGGGTGGAGGGGGTAGCAATTACACATCAGTTTGGGGAGCATTTACATTTTGCAATTACAATTTAAAAATAAGTCTCGTTAATGATCTCCACGTGTGAACGACAAACCTTAACTGACATACAAACTCTCCTGGGCCCGCCTGCCTGCACCTCCCCTCCCCCTCCCCACCCCCAAAAGCCTGAGACTCGGGGAGGCTGAAGTTCCTAGGGAGGAACAGCAGGAGGCCTGGGCCAGCTCAGCTGTGAAGGGTGGCTAGGGCCATTAATGTGCCTTTGATGTTGATTAGAGGACAGAGATGGGGTTGAGGGTGTGGAAAATTGAGACTTCTGGACCCTAACTTCTCTCCTCCTCCGGGTCCTGTGCTTATGCAGGGTCCTGACCCATCTCTTTGAGCCATGTAATGGTCAGTTCTCTGTGTCCATAGGAGACTCCATCACTGTGGAGAGAGGGAGCCCCCTCTGCTGTTATCTATTGCTGGTATCCTCCCAGGTGGGAATTTTCAAAGTCCCATTGAGCAAACATAAATCCCAGTCCCCATGACCAGTCAAGGCAGCTGGATATCCATGGATTGTGTAAAGGGGCTGATTCCTTCCTCAGGGTTCAGAGAGGGAACAGCATGTCCTGTGTCCCTGATTGGGAAAGACACTGTTCTTATCAAAGAGTTAGCACATGTTAATCAGAGCCCTCTGATTTCTGTCTAAGCTCAGGCTTTGAATCCCAACCATCCGGCTTAGATCCTAGCGCTGCCATTTGCTGGTTGTGGGTCTGGGGCAGGTTACTTGAGCAACTCCTGAATAGACCCCCTCCCACCTTCCCCTTTCCCCACAGGATTCTCTGAGGGCTTGCATCAGGCTGGGGCCCAGACGTCCATCCTCAGTGGGTCTCTGCCTGACTCTGCCTTTTAACAAGCCCAGTTCTCTCTTCCCTGGACACTACTTCCACTGGGTGATCTTTCCTCCTGGCCCCATGTATGTTCCTTACCAGTGAATGAGAGCAGAGGACCTGGAGATCCTTGAGGAGCCTTTTGTTTTGACATCCTGTATCCTCCGAACCTTGTCCCCACTCAGTTCCCCTCCACCAAATATTTGAGTATAAAGCTATTCATCTCTTGGGCAACTTCCTCCAGGCCAGTCTTTGAACTGACACTTACAGTCAAGAACTCCCAGCTGCTACTCAAAACGTACACAAGATAGCTCTTACCCACTGCAAAAAGAGGCACACATCTTAGAAAGATCTGGGAAGGGAAGAGTTTCCAGAAGCAGATATGTGGCCTGGGCAGGGAAAACGGAAGAGGCCTGCAGTCAAGGAGACTCTTAAAGGCAGGTTTTGTGTCTTAGTTTTGGTGTTTACCACAATTAAGTGTTATGGTTTGTGGGGTTGGGGGCCCAGTTCAGTCATGGTGCACTTGCCTAGCATGCAAGAGGCCCTGTGTCCCATCCTCACCACTACACACACAAAAATTATATATTACATACTGTTCTAAAAACTTGCTTTTCAATGAACTGACAGATAATAATTGCACAGATATATGGAGCACAGTGTGAGTATTCCATGCATGTAGACAATGTGCAATGGTTAAATCAGTGGTTTTGGCATTCACTACTTTTTAAATATTTATCATTTCTTTGTGTAAAAACCTAGGTTATATGAGGGACTGTTTTCCAGGTCAAAATAAGTAGGTCTACTCCCATTATTTTCAATTATTACATAGTTTTTTATTATTTGAATTTTAAATTATTCATTTTAGCTGTTTTTTTAATTACAAGTATGTGTGACAGAAAAGGGAACAGTGTAAAGATATAAAATAAAAGGTCTCCTTTCTTTCCCCTGAATCTTCAACACATGGAAGCTTCTGGTTCTGGTTACTTGATAGCCAACATTTACTATGCTAAATAAAACTTCAGTTCCTCTTTCCTAATGTACATATTAACCTATTAACTATGAAAGTTGAGGAAATTACCACACATTCTCCCCTTTCCAATCTGCATGAGTTTGATAATTTTTTTATTATTTTATTTAATTGCATTTCAAGTCATAGCACATATATAGAGCTCAGTTTTTCCATTTCTCTGGTTGCAAACCAGATAAAGTTTAAACACAACACCAGTTGTGTTTTCATACATGCACCAAGGGTAGTGATGACAATCTCAATCAACCATCTTTACTATACCCATTCCCCTTTCCTGCCCCCCACCTCCCCCATGCCGTGTCCAGTGTTCCTCTATTTCTCTTATGTTCCCCATTCCCACCTCCCTTATGTATCAGCATCCACTAATCAGAGAGACCATTCGGCATTTGGTT
>PVHX01001563.1:31024-113645 GCA_004024805.1 Geosciurus inauris
CGTCCATTTGCCTGCAAATGCCATAATTTTATTCTCTTTTATTGCTGAATAATATTCCATTGTGTATATGTACCACAGTTTCTTTATCCATTCATCTATTGAAGGACATCTGGGTTGCTTCCACAGTTTTGCAATTGTGAATTGTGCTGCTATAAACATTGAAGTGGCTGCTTTACTGTAGTGTGCTGTTTTTAAGTCTGTAGGGTATAGGCCAAGGAGTGGGATAGCTGGGTCAAATGGTGGTTCCATTCCAAGTTTTTTAAGCAGTCTCCATACTGCTTTCCAGATTGGTTGCACCAATTTGCAATCCCACCAGCAATGTTTAAGTGTATCTTTTTCTCCACATCCTCGCCAGCACTTATTGTTGCTGGTATTGAGTTTGATAATTTTTAATACTATATACTAAAAAATAAATGATAGCAAACATTTGATAAATAAATATATGTTATATATTATATACTCCACATATATAATATACTATATATAATATTGTGTAATATACACTGTTAATATAAGTATAGATATTTTAAATCTTAATATAAAATATATACTAAATAATATGTAATATAAAATACTGTATTATATATAATACTATATACTATACTATTTACTGTACATGACATATTATATATTATATTCTAAACACTATACTATATAATATGGAGTATTATAGTATGTAATACTATATATTAACTTCTACATATGTACATATGTATTACAACCATAGATTTAAAACTGTTTTGTCTTTAGTTTTGTTTTGGGTTAGTTGGTACTGGAATTGAACCCAGAGACACTCTACCACTGAACTACACCCCCATCCTTTTTTAGTTTTTGAGATAAGATTTTACTTAATTGTTAAGTAAGATTTTACTTAATTGTTAAGCCTGGCCTCAAACTTGTGATGCTCCTGCCTCAGCCTCCTGAGTCCCTGGGATTACAGGCATATGCCACCATACCCAGCCTCCTTTCTCCTTGATCTTCATGACATCACTTCACAATATTATTTCTAATCTTTCATAAAAACATATAATATCATATCTTATAATATGATGCTATATGCTATTATATAATATTTAGTACTTTATATATTACATAAAATTATATCTATCATATAATACTTAAATACTACATATAACATGTTTTCTACTATGATATGTAGTATATGTGTTATACTCTGTTATCATGTTATATGTCACACATTATGTATAGAATAACAACAAAATCTGCTATTTTTACATTGTTAAGATTTAGAAGATCTGGGGCTGGGGTTGTGGCTCAGTGGTCGAGTACTTACCTCGCATGCATGGGGCACTGGGTTCGATCCTCAGCACCACATAAATAAATAACGTAAAGGTATTGTGTCCATCTACAACTAAAAAAAATTTTTTTTAAAGATTTAGAAGATCTATATTCTGTTATATAAATTTAATTACCTCTGCATTCTGTCTAGAAGTTGATTATAAGATGAAAGTATATTAAAAAGCATTAAACCCACTATGGGTATGAAAATATTATTCAACCACATATCCAGACAGTGTAGTTTGCCTGAGGAAGGAGATGGGTCCTGTCACTGTGATCCCAGTTGCTCTGATGGAACTTTCTGAGCACTAGGGTGTGATGATGCCCCTCCACCTTCCCTCTGGATTTTCCCTTCTGTGGGTCTAAACAAGTTGCTGCTCTTTTTGTGTATATATTGTCCTTCTCTTTTCATTTCTTTGTTTTGCTGGAATACTACCTCTAGCTATTTTTTTGTAATGATGAGTGGGAAATAAACAGTTCTCATATGTTCGACACTGACTATTGTTTTTTTGGTCTTCACACTTGGTTGATAATCTGACTGAGCCCACAATTCCAGGTTCAAATCTTTTCCTCTCTGCTTTTCTTTTTTTGTGGATTTGGGGTTGGATCCAGGGCCTCTGGTGTGCTACACAAGAACACTGCCACTGAACTCCATCTCCAGCCCCTCTTCCTGGGTTTTGATGATGTTTCTCCCCCATCTTATTTCCTGGCTTGCAATGAGGATCCATGGGAACTTTTATTTTCTCATTAAAATTCTGAAATTTCACTACTATGTACTAGGGCTATAGATTTGCTTTGTTTTCTTCTTTTTTTTCATTTATTTCTCTTACTCAGTCCTTGGGATCCTTTTAAATCTGAAGTCACCTACTCGACCTCAGCTCAGGGAAGTTTTCATTTCAGGAAGTTTTCATTCCTGCTGTAATATCTGTTTTCTCCTTCTGGAACTTCCATAGCCTAGCACAGTGTCCAGCACGTGGCTAATGATGACTGCCCCTTGGGACTTGAATTCTAGAGAGGGCCCTATTGCTAATTTGTTGCACAAACTTGGGCCAGTTTCCTCTTTGGGCCAGGGAATAGGTCAGACCTCATGACTGCTCAGTAATCTCTCAGCTCTGCTGGTCCTCTAACAATCCAACCCAGAGCCTGTGTACCCCATCACTTCCAGAGTGGGGAAGAAACAGTTTCTGCAGAGTAAAGAGAAAACAGAGCCAGGCGCAGTGGCACATGCCTGTAATCCCAGCACTGTGGGAGGCTGAGACAGGAGAATCGCGAGTTCAAAGCCAGCCTCAGCAATGATGAGATGCTAAGCAACTCAGTGAGACCCTGTCTCTAAATAAAATACAAAATAGGGCTGGGAATGTGGCTCAGTGGTCCAGTGCCCCTGAGTTCAATCTCTGATACCAAAAAAAAAGAGAGAGAGAAAACAGGTGATCAGGGCAGCCATGGCAGACAATCTCCCACTGTGGACCCTTTCCAGGAACTCCCATCTCTCCAGTATCTGTGTCTGTCCCCACTAGGCACTGCTCCCCTTGACCTTCCAGTCACTCTGAAATGGGCTGCCTCATGGCTTCATCTCTTCTGTCCATTCCCCTGTTCTCCACACTTCTCAGCTCACACGCACACAGCTCCCAATGTTCTAAAGCAGAGGCTCTGCCAGAGACAGCCAGACCCCAGAAAAGAGAAGAAAGAACACAGGGGCCTGCAGAGAGCAGGGATCTGCCACAGCTTTGGGAAACCTTTGCCCTGGGAGAGTCATCTCCGATGAGCATCCTGTTCATACCTTCTGGCCCTGGTGATAGCTCCCATGCAGTTTTCCCGCATGCCTGAACCAGACTGCTCTGGACAGAACCTCTAGATCTGAGAATTGAGATTCTTTGTTCCTTTCCTGTGGGCAGCCTGACCCTGAAAGATCCAGACTAACAAATGCTCAGATCCCAGGGGATTAAGATTTGTTCTAACTTGGAATATCCTAATTGGTCCTTGAGGGCCACTGTGCAAAACTGTCTTCTCTTCTTCTTCTTCCAACCCCCTGGTCTTTGGCCTAGCATGGTAAGTGGGGGTATGCCAGGAGAAAGAAAAAGGGGAAGTAGAGGCACAATCTTGAACTTCAAACAAAGGTTCTGTGTGAAAGACAGGGCTCGTTCTTTTCCATGAAGATCATAATGATAGGAAATGAGTTGTCATTGCAAAAGTTATGATTAAAGTTCTATGCCAGTTATACTTTTCAGACAAGTTGCTAGTATTCAAAGAGTGTGCTGCTAATATGAAACACTTCTCCTTTGTGTCTGGTACAGCTAGAAGGGCCAGGAAATGATGAATGGTTTTCCTAGGAGAAGCCAGAGAACTACAGACCCTTCCCAAAGCTGGAGGTTGAGGAGATGGATGCTGCAGGAAGCAGCCAGGGGCCAGTGGGAGGCAGCACACAGCTCTGATGCTCTTTCCTAATCACTACTTGCTTTGGAGACTGTGAATAAAATTCTGTTACAAACCCACAATGATGTCTTCACTGGCTGCCCATGCGGCTGGAATCTCGCTGGCCTAAGGAAAAAGAAGGCTCAGAAAGAAAGGGGCACAGGAAGGGGCTTCAGCAAAAGGAGAAAGCTAGAACCTACGAGTGACATATGACATATGACAAGGATGGAATGCCCTGACTCGAAAAACGAATATTGCTCAACTGGACAGGATTTCCGAAGAGAGAGCCAGGTGCCTCTTCGCCTGTGAGTCATGGACAGATTTCATTCTAGAACAGGGACTTCTTTGCAGCTGTGGGTGGTCCCTGGAAAGCCAGGGGTGGGGTGGAGAGAAAAGGCCAAGTGGAGACAGTTACAGAGAGCAGACTGACTGCAGGCTCCCCCACCCCCACCCCACCCTACTCCACCCTACTGGGCCCCCACAGGGCATCTTGATCCAGGCTGTCAAGGAGATACTAATGGGTTCCCGGTCAAAGTGAGTCAGAGCCTTGGCCCTGAGCAGCTGGGTGCAGAATCAGGAACAAGCAGCCTGGTTTTCCGACATGTAGAGCTCCTTCCCAGAGTTATGCTCCCACACAGCTAAGACACATGACCATGTTCCCAATGACACATCGCCTTTGAGATGTGCTCTCCAACCAGACATTTCTGTCATTTCATGTTTATTCTTTAATCTTGTTTTTTCCTTCCTAATTGAACACACAGTCCAGTGAGTCTGTGACGGAGACTTGAGATTTGCTGCTTTCAGCACGCTCCGTGTTTTCCATCTTTGTCTTGGTGGTATTATATCTCCAAGCTCCCTACTTCTTATTGCTGGTATCAGCACTTTCATTTTTCTATCTCCCACTCACCCAGTTTTTTAAATAATAAGAAAAGAATGCAATAAAATATTTACATAAATTTGGACCAACACTGCTGTACAGGATGACAGAACTGACACAAACTGAAGCAGCTCCAATGTGGGAAGGTACAAAAGACACGTGCATTGACCGTATGCAAAAGCCTGCACATGGCGCGTGGAACACACTTGGGGTTGTCAATATAACAGAATTCTTAGAAATTTAAGCCAGGCTAAAGTCAAAGGACAGCCTATGCTTTTCAAGGTTGGCAGTTTGTTTTCATGATTAATCTTGCCCTGTCTGTACTTCTACTGGTCTCATTCTTTTTTTTTTTTGGTACCAGGAATTGAACTCAGGGGCACTCGACCACTGAGCCACATCCCCAGCCCTATTTTGTGTTTTATATAGAGACAGGGTCTCACGGAGTTGCTTAGTGCCTCACCCTTGCTGAGGCTGGCTTTGAACTTGCGATTCTCCTGTCTCAGCCTCCCTAAGTGCTGGGATTATAGGCTTGTGCCACTGCACCCGGCTCTGGTCTCATTCTTTCTCTGGTATTTCCTACCTTCACCCTACACATTCAAGAGTCTTGAATCAGACTGCGTGGAACACTGGAAACTCTCAACCTTTCTAAGCCTCAGTTTTCTCATCTGTAAATAGGAATAATCATACTGCTGACTCCATATGGTTGTTGAGAAAGATAAACAAGGTTATCCTTATGAGCTGAGCATCATGCCTTGTGCCAGGTGGGGGCTAATAAATGGTGTCATTAATTCACTATTATTGTCTCACTTCCATCAAAATTCACTTCAGGGAAAGGGACTAACAAAGTCATTCTCCCTGAGGTCTAAACGGCTGCTGACTTGAAGGGTTATCCTACCCAGATTTGTTTGTTTTACATTTTAACAGTAAGCCAAAGAAATTTAATTGTCACTATGCATATGTATTTTCAGGCTCCATCAGGAGGGAGTCCTATTGCATATGCTTTCCCATCATAGATGCCAGGCAGAGCCATGACTTTGTCTCCTGAGGAGCATAGTGGTCATTGGGCCAAATGAGATGTGTGGATGAGGAGGAGTAGATTTTCCTTATAATAGAAACATACAGGCCAGGCTCAGTGGTGCACGCCTGTAATCCTGGTGGCTCGGGAGGCTGAGGCAGGAGGGTTGCAAGTTCGAAGCCAGCCTCAGCAAAAGCGAGATGCTGAGCAACTCAGTGAGACCCTGTCTCTAAATAAAACACAAAATAGGGCTGGGGATGTGGCTCAGAGGTTGAGTGCTCTTGAGTTCAATCCCTGGTTCCAAACAAAGAAAAAAGAAAGAAAGAAACATACATAGTGATCAGTCCTGGTACGGTGCCCCATGTCTGACTATACAAGGCTCTGAGGACAGAGAAGACAGTCCCAGAGTAGAAAGTGAAGGAAACTTTCATGGAAGAGAGAGGTTTGGAGCCAAGTTTTCATGAGGAAAAGGGCATCGTTATATAACACAGAACACCTTCCTCTGGGACAAGAAAAGCTGCAGAGGAGACAGCTTAGGTCAGGTAACAGAGGGCATGTCTGCCCAGCTACAGTGTGAATCTGAGGGTCCCTGGGATGAACTCACTGATTAACGTCACTTCCTCTCACATGGTGGCCATTGTCCTCCTTTCCCTGAGGGCTGACTTTCTTGGGGGATTAGGAGCACAGTGCCAGTGCACCTGCGCTTGTTGCAACAGCAGTGAGGACCAAGGTGGAGGGGGTTGTGTGGGGCAGCCTTCCCTCCTCCAGTTGAGAGAGTTACTGTGCGCCCTACTCCAGCCTTCCCCACTTTTTTCTCAGGAGCTTCACTTGGGCCACCGCAAAGGCCCCAGGGAAGGGCACGCATTGCCTGGGAATGAGGGATTGAGGTAATAACCCGAGCCTAGCCCAGAGACCAACTACTTGCTTCCATAACTGATTCTTTTTTTTTTTTTTTTTTTTTTTTTGGTACCAGGGATTGAACTCAGGGGCACTTGACCCCTGAGCCACATCCCCAGCCCTATTTTGTGTTTTATGTAGAGACAGGGTCTCACTGAGTTGCTTAGCGCCTCGCCATTGCTGAGGCTGGCTTTGAACTTGCGATTCTCTTGTCTCAGCCTCCCTAAGTGCTGGGATTACAAGCGTGAGCCACCGCGCCCGGCTCATAACTGATTCTTGATCATGTTTTTTTTTTTATCCAATTAAAAAATTGGGACCCAGTGTGACCCCACCAGAAGTTATGGTTTAACCATTCTCAGAGAGGAAAGGGCACTGGCTGACCATCTTAGGATCCTCTGGTTCCAGGAGAATCCGAGATCATTGCAGGGGGTGGACTGGATGGGCTTCAGAGTCCTTGCCTCTGTGGCTGCAGCTGCCCCAGCCCCTCTCTGCCCACACCTTGGTTCCCAGCTCCCTTTCCAGCTCCCAGGGAGTGCCCTGCACCTAGAAAAGAGACTTATGAAGGGGAGGGAAGGGGGCAGCAGGGAGGAGGCTGCCTGGCTCTTTCATCCTTGTTCCCTAGCGTGTCTGTCTCCGTTGAGTTGTGAGCCTCAGGGGCCAAGCCTGGGTTGTTTTCTCAGCTCAGTTCCTGAGCAGCGGCTGCTGTCAGCTCTCAACAAATAATAATAAACCTGGGAATCGGGTTTGTCGAGGGGGACTTCAGTCTCTCGGTTCATTTTTAGATTTGTTTCTCTCTGTGTGTGCAGACAAGGAAGCATGTGATGGTGTCTCGGGGGCCCTGCAGGGGCTCCCCAGGGCCCTGGCAATCTACTCTCACTGCCATCCTGAGGAAGACCTGGAGGGCTCTCCTCTGTCCCTGATCTCTGGAGCTGCCTGGATGTTTAAAAGAAAAGAAAAATAATTGAATCAAAGGCCTCAAGTTCTCTGATTTCCCTGGGCCTCCTTACCTTTCCCACTCGCGTTGTTTGGCTAGACAAAAAGGAATTGAAGATGAAAAAGAGGGCAGACTCCCCTCCCTAGGTTAGAGAGTTGCCTGAGTGATGGGCAGGAAACTGGGGCAACAGGTCCAAGGAAGGCCTTTTCTGCCAGGGCAGCAGCTAGACCCAGGACTTCCGTGTCTAGGGTACAATAGGGGAAGGGTCTCCTGGAAGGAAAAGGGAATGTAAGTTGAACACCGCCAGGTAAACAAGGACCCACCTGTGGGTGAGCATGAGCTGTAAGACCTTAACTACACCCCTGGGACAGAGCAGCATCCACTTTTCAGCAGATAGAACCCATCGGAGGTCATTGCAGCAACCCCCCTGCCTCTGGCAGGAGAAAGTACAAACTGCCTGAGTGCAAATGCTGTTCTTCCTTACAGCCAACATGCGATCTACCTTTTTTCCTTTTCTAGTTTTTTTCTTTTTGGTTGTGTTTTGTGTTGTTTTGTTTTGTTTAAAGGAACCAAAGGGGGGAAGATTGCCAAGTTATAAAGTGCTTAAAGAAGAGATAAGAATCTTCATCAAAATGCTAAAAGCTGGAGGGGGAGAGTAATGTGAAAACTCTTGCCTGCTATTTATGGGATTGATTCTCAGATCAAGAAGAAGCAAGCAGTTGGATGAAAGGAATTATTGTTAAGCTCCTCGGTAGGAAGATCTAATGGACAATTGCCGCTATCAGGGGGAATTAAATTGCTGTTTCAGTTTGTAAAATGTATCAGTGGCTTTTTGAAGCAGGCCAAGGTGTGACAGCACATCAGGGAGCGAGTAGGGGCTCCACCACTTCTGTCCTGGTGCAGTCGCAGCTGGACAAGAGGGCTCATGAAGAACAGCTGAACTGGAGGAGGAATGGAGGTGAGGAGGGAGCCTATGAACTCTGGGCCCTGGTGTGCTAGGTCCCCTGTGATTTAGAGTTGCATGCCAGGCAGCAACAGGGTGAGACGGCACAGCTCCTCTCTGGGAAAGCTAGCAGGGTTGAGTTCAAGGAAGACAAGTTCTGTCCCTGGATGAATGAGAGACTAAGGGTGGTGGTGGTGATCTGTGATTGCCTGGGCCAGAGTTAGAAGTTTGTCCCCAAACAGGCTTAGTCGAATCCTCTGCTTTATTAACCACTAAGCCTCTCTTCAGCCCCCCACCATTAAACTGTGGGCACAGAGGAATCCAGAGTGGATAGTAACCATCCCCCATCCACACTCCAGAACTGGTTTCTGGAGCAAACTTTTGCTCATCTTCTCTAGGCTGGGTCATAAATCAGTGTGCATAAATGACCAATTTGCCCAGCCACACAGAACACGTTGTTATTCCAGATAAAGAGCAAAGAGTAAAATGGCCTTGTGAGGCGGGGGTGGAGAAAGGGGAGGTAGTTGAGGCCCTTGGAAGTAGGACCCTGGGCCACTCTTTGAGTTGGGAAGGGAGGGATCTGTGTTACCCTTTCCAAAACCCATTCACTCCATGTGGCAGTTTAGGACTAATGGAGGAGAGAGGGAGAAATATTTTCACACTTCTCAGGGAGTCTTAGCCAAAGCTCATGCTGGCATCCTCTCTGTCCCCACTCTGTTCCCTGGAGACTAGCGTCATGATATTAGGGCATGACCTGGAACCACCTTCCAAGTGCACATCCCAGAGAGGCTGCAAGTGACAATGAGTACAGAGAGTGGTGGGTGGTCAAAGGGTGCAGTTGTCTTGATTGTCATCTCTGCTTCTTGCTGAAGTCAGTGGGGAATTATCTTCCCCTCTGTGTTCCAAGCAGGAGCCCAAGGGACACCAGGGAAGTGGGCCTCCTGGCCATGACATTCTGTAAGGACTTTGGGCTCTAGGCCAGGTGCAATGTGTCCTTGGACCTGGGTAATTATGGACCTGCAGTTCATTTTGACCTCTTAACCAGCCAGCCTCAACTGAGTGAGCAAGGGGATCAGACCTGAGTGCAAATCCTGCTTAGTTCCTCTCTCACCTGTCTTCCCCTTAGTAACACAGACACAGGTACACTTCCTGCTCCCAGGCCCCACCCTGAGCCTCATCTGACCAGACTAGTGGATTTCCATTTGCCCCCAGCACCCTGAAATCAGAGAGATAGGGAGCAGCAGCTGCCAGTCCAGCATTCCTGTTGCCTGTATCCCGAGGCCCCTGACTTTGTCACTGCACTAGGGTGGTGTTTCATAAGCTGTGGGGTATAGCAGGTTCTAGGGATGCCTGCCCCTCTTTCTACATTTTCTTAGTCCCCACCTCAAGGACCCCTCACTTGTAACTCCTTTTGAAAATTTTAATCCCAACAAAATGATTTTGGTGCAAAATCCCACCAGTGCATCCTCTCTCCACTCAATCCTCCTCCATCTCCATCCCCTTCACTGGCCTTACATCCCAGGCAGTGGGGACCATGGAATTCCTGTAGACACTCAGCTTTCAGCTTGTGATTTTTCACCCTTATTGGATTTTGCAAAGAGACCTGGTGTGTGTGTGTGTGTGTATGTGTGTGCGCGCGCGCACCCACACGCCTGCGTTTCTTTAGATAAATCCACAGAGTCACATGAAATCAGTGACAGGTTGACACCGTTATTTCAAGATTCATCGCTCTGACTTGCCAGCAGAGGAGACCTAGCCAACTCCTTCCCACCAACAACACTTTTTTTCCAGGCATAATTTATAGCACTGGGGTGAATTTGTTTCCAAAAGATGAATATCACACTATCAGCAACAGCTGCCTCTCATTTTTATTTGTTTTTAAATTTGACTCAAAGTCCAATTCTCCATACACATCCGAAGCTGTAAATCCTAAGGCGACTGATTACATGATTTAGTAAACAGGTTATATTATATAATGCAATTAAAGAGGGCCCTGCGACGCCACCTACAGGCCACTTCTGGGAAGGGAGCTAGAACTGAGAGTCATTTGGGACAAAGCTTGCTGCTGAAGGAGAAAGGGGATTGCACCATGGTTGAGGCGGCTGCCCCAAAGGGATCAGTTGAAGCCAGCCATGTTACTAATGTAGCTTTTCCGTCCCTCCTGCTGAGTTCACTGTGTTATTTCAGCCTCTTGCAAATCTGTCTAGACCTCAGAACACCAGCCTGGGCAGCTGTGCAGAGGGGAAGCTTTGGGGATAGGGGTGGAGAGGTAACCTGAGGGTGGCTGTGCTGGGGACATGGCAGACTCCTGGCTCACTGGCCTCAGGGACCCTACTCCTCCACTTTCAAGTGTGAGGGGAAGAAGAGAAGATGGGAGCTGGCTGGCCCTTGGAATGAAGCTACAATCCAACTGTTTGCGTTCACTCCCACAAGCACATCTGGAGTGCTAATTGTGGGCAAAGACTTTCAAAATATCCTAGTGGAATCCCTTCATTCTGCAGTCCAAGAGGGAAAGTGACTTGTCCAAGCCACAAAGATCTACTGGTGTGGAATCTAGGCCTTGGGACCCTAAGCACAGGCTCTGGTCCTGGAAATTGAGATTGAGGATGACCTTGTGAATGCTCTTATCCAGTGAATTTACAGATGGGGAAATTGAGACCCAGACAGGGGCAGGTCTTCCATAGCCCCTACTTGTACCAAGTAAAGGAAAATCATGAAAACTGTGTGTGTGCGCATGTAATGAAGGACAGAGGAGAATTACCTCTTTAGCTGCTATGGAAGGGAGGGAAGGAGGAAGGAAGGAAAGGAGGGAGGGAAACCAGGGACCACCTTCCTCACCCCTCTGCCCTGAACTGCAGCACTTCTGGAATACTACATTAGGTTCTGTGGTCTCAAGGAGTCTAGCTTCTCCAGAGAATTATTTTTCTTTCTTTTCTTTTCTTTTTTTTCCTCTAGTGCTGGGGATTGAACTCAGGGCCTCGCACATACTAAGCTGTAAGTGCTGTACCACTGAGCTACATCCCCAGCCCACTCCAGAGAGTTTTTCTAACCATGGGTAACATCCTAGAAAATCAGTCCCTGGAGAGGAGAGGGGCTCATTTCCCAGGCAGGGGCTGAGAAAAAAAAACTGGACTAGAAGTGGGGGGGGGGGGGCAACTCATGGATGAGGAAAACAGGACTATCAGAGTCTAAAAAGGTGAAACTATCCCCTTTCCTCTGTCCTTGTGCCAATGCCAGCCCAGTCTTCAGTTTGAAACAGGGGGATGGGACAGAAAGGGGCCAAGGGAAGCTCACCCCTTCCTTCTCTCTCCTAACTCAGCACTGGCTACAATTTATTCTCAGCTAAGGTCAGGGGCCAGGAACAAATGCTGTGGGGCCAGCTGGCCAGACAGTTCCCAATTAGACTTTGTTTCTTATCCTTAAGGCCCTGAGCCCCCAACCCCTGCACCCTGGCCCAATTACTGCCCAACAGCATTAACCCCTTGGTGCCCCAGGCCGTTAATGGAATGTTAATTGGTCTAATGGGTTTCATGTCAACAAGTCCTAATGAGCTCTTTCTAACGAGCTTGGCATTTTTTTTCTCAGCCTGTTTGTCAACACACAGGAGTTTGGGCTCCAATCAGAGCCTCCTGTGCCTGGCTGTGAGGAGCTACAGCTGAGGAGACAGAGGAAGATAGGTACCCTTAGGTGGAAGTTCCTGTTTGCTAAAGGGTTGTACCTTTGGGTCCCCTCCCCCGGCTCACCTGGCTCTTGGCCTCTTGTAAAATGATATTTTCAGCTCTCTTTAATGGGATGATATCAATGACACAAATTACTTCTTCTTAGTTATCATTGTGGAATGTTGTATTGTTTCTTATCCCCCCTAGCTGTTATACAGTAAAGGTTTTCAGCATTAAAAACAAAACCAAACTCTGAACATGAGCCTTGCCTGGATGGGAAATCTGTCCGAGGTAGATGTTCCTAGTGTACCCTTCATTTGTAGTCTTGGCTCTGCTCCCTGAATGCCCTGGTGTCTGGTAACAGAAGCGCCAGAGCTTCTGGACAGGGCCAGGGCCAGGGCAGGCAGCTCCTCAACCTCTGACAAAAGCTCAAGGCCCTGGGCTGGGTTTGCTCCTGGAGCTTAGTTCTGCCACTCCTCTCCCCACTCCCAAAGGAAGTACACAAAGGGGAGTTTACCCCAAAGGGTTGTTGCTGAAGGACTCACCCGTGCTCAGACCGGAGTCTCAGTCAAGTCCCTGACCAGATGAGTCAGATCCCCAAATTCCTTTCCAGGATGACTGCATCTGACTCCTCGGAAGACCTAGTGGGATGGGGGTGCACATGTAGGTGGAGGAGGTAAAGATCCAGGGCTTCCAGAGCTGGGTATGGGGTCCAATGGCAGCTGAGCTCCCAAGTGTCGAGTTGTGTGGGGAGGCTTCTGTGCCTCAGTAAGCAGAGAAAGAAACTTAAGCCCCTGTTGAAAAGGCCTCCTATTCTCCTGCAGGAGGAGCCCCTAGAGGGCAGTGGGGCAGTGGCCTAGTGGCCTGTGGTGACCCAGAGACGGGGAAGGGCAAAGGCCATCTAGGTCCTCTGAAGAGTAGTTCTATGGGTTCTACCTCAAGGGTCTGAGCCTTACTCCACAGCCCAGCAGGCTCAGGACTGAAAATGTCTCAGCCTTCTGGATGGTTGTCTCTGGGAGCAGACTACTCTTAATGTCCTTCCTTGCCCCCAGACAGGACAGCTCTAAATATGTCTAGGGATAGTGCTTCTAAACCGACCTGCCTCCCATTCACAGGACAGTGAAAAAAAGAATGCAGATTAAAGACTTTTCTATTTAGCCCAAATTCTCTGCTTTGTATTTCCTTTGCTTTGCCTTCACTTTGAATTTCTATTTTATGGAATGAAATTACCAAAAGACCCAAACCCAGAATTAAAGGGAACCAGTTGCCCCAACAGGAAACAAACAAAAAACACCTCTTTTCTGGATGCGAATCCCACCCAGACTCTGCCCCCAAGCTCCCTCTTCTGGACATTTCTGGCACTGCATCTGTGCTGGCCCTGGTGCAATGAACCCCTGGGACTGATGCTCCCAGGAAGTGACACAGCTACCCCATAGGCTCCATCCAAGGTTGCCTTATTTGCCAGAGTTACAGGAAAGGCTATGCCTAACATGTCCCTGAAACGTCCCTAGTTAATGTATTATCTTAGAGTCCAAAAAAAGAGATTCTACACCCATTTTAATGTCTCCAAAGTCTTAATTCTAGAAGTTCATTCTAATGTCTCAAGGAATTTGTATTGGACTAGAGGAGTAGCTCAGTGGTTGAGTACTTGCCTAGCATGCATGAGACTCTGGATTCCATCCCCAGCACTGCAAGAAAACCCCATCAATCTATATCCACCTTTTCCCCTGCTGGAATCTTCTCTACTCTGCTCTTGCCTCCTTTGACTGCCACCCACACCAAGACCTAGTCATTAAAATAGGCCTTGCCCCTGTGGGTGATGGCTGGTGGCAGTGCACACCTGTAATTCTGGCAACTGGGGAGGCTGAGACAGGAGGATTGCAAATTTGATACCAGTTTAGGCAACTTAGCAAGACCCTGTCTGAGAATAAAAAATAAAAAAGCATGGGGATGTGGTTCAGTGGTAGAGCACCCCTGGGTTCAATCCCCAGCATAAAATAAGTTTTAAAAATAAAATAAGCCTTGATAATTCCCCTGTACGAGTGAATGGGATCTCTTCATAGCTCTCTGCTGAGCCCATGTACAAAAGGAAAGCCTGAAACTCAGTGCCCAGTGTGTGTAAGATGGGCAGGACCCTACATGACTTTGTCACAAGGATATTCTGGTGGTCCATCTTCAGAGGTCAGGCCAAGGTAGGGAGCGGTTCAGGCTATGAAGCCAACAGCACTGCCCACACAGGAACAGCCATCGTTCTTGCACTATCTCCACCTTGTCTTCTTCTTTCCTGCTAGATTATCACCTCTCTCTACCAGCCAGGCTCCCTGGAGAGAAGACCTGGCCTCATTCATCAATCCTGCCTCACCCTTTAGTACAGTTCCCTGCACAGAGCTGATACTTGATAAACATCTACTGAATGAAACATGAATCTCCGCTGCTTGGCGTGTGCACTTAAGGTCAAAGCATACCTGGTACTTTGAAGACTCAGGTCAGGCCAGAGTAGATCTTTCTTCCCCTTCTTTAAACAACACCACCAACACACACACACACACACACACACACACACACATGCTGGGCCCTGGAAACCTGTCTTTTTATTTAATGGCAGCTCTAAGACATCCTCTGCTTCCTGCAGCATTCAGTTACATGCACATTTTGGAAGATCTGGCGAGGGCCAGGCTGACTTGGCATCAGACTGTAGGAGGATGGTGTGCTCTCAGAGAGAGAGGAGGAAGTTTTGAAGGTAGGCTCACAAAGGTTTCCACCTCAGCAGCACCCTCCTCTCAAGAGCCAGGTCCCATATTCTCATAAGTTCTTGCAGTCGCCTTCCCTGCAAATAGATAGCTCAGTATCAGCAACAACCTGTAGTTTCTGGCTCTGACTATTTCAGGGCATCCACTGTAGCTCATCAGCTCTCTGGGCATTCTGTTTCCTTGGGTGGCACTGCCAGGCTGTCTCCACTTACGCACCACAGGCACCACTTTCTAGTTCAAGAGGAAATTTTGAGGCCTCATGGGGGCCAAAATTCCCAGCTCAATTACTGATGATAGAGTGGAGGTGGGGTGCAGTGGAACAGACCTGAAACACACACACACACATACACACACAATCACTCATGGATTGGGTCTCCTCTATAAAAGGCAGGCCAACCATTTGGCCCTTCTGGTCCCAGATGACTATGACTCTATTATTGAGCCACAGCTAAAGGAAGCCTTGAAGCTACTGCATGCACCAAAACAAACAAAATCCTGGAGGTGACTGATGTTGCTCTGCCTCTTTCCCTTCCCCAAGATCTCCAAATGGTCACCTTTGGACTGCAGTCTGAGGGGCCAGTATCCCACATCCCATGCCACCACTAGGGGGTGGGGTGAGCACACACGGTAGGGTGAAGCTGATGCTTGAGACCCTGGGGGGACCTGAAGGCTTCCTGCCTCTGTTAGTGCTGGTGGGTGCTCTATATATTTATTATTTTATTTCATTTTATTTTGGTACTGAGGATGGAGCCATGGGTCTCACACGTGCTAGGCAAGCATTCTACATCTGAGCACACTTCCAGTCCTGGTGGTTGCTCCGGAACACCTGGGAAAGTGTGGGGCAAGAAGCACCCTTATCAGGACCGTTATCAGGAGGAAGATCAGGACTCTCCCAGGCCAGGCTGGGAAGGATAGGTATCTGAGTAGCCTCCAATCCCACTGGGCTGACACCAGTCAGGTCACCCTCCACCTCCCCACCACCATCCCCATTCCCATATACACACCAGGCCATAGCTGATGCTGAACAAAGCATCGCTGCAGGGGTACCGGCTGTTTTACATATGATTTGAATATTGTTCCTTTCAAGTCAAAATAGCACAGCAAACCCCTCCCCGCCCCAGTTTCTCCCCTTAGCTTTCATTTGTTCCTCTGAAGGGTCTCCAGCCCTTGCTGTATCTCACCAGTCCTAGTGACCCAGCTTGAAAAAAAAATGTGGAGCTGGTCGGTCCCCAGGGCTCCCCTGCGCTTGACGGTATTAACGGTGCGGCCCCCTTTCTCCTGCCCACAGATCCTCGATGTGAATCAATCCCATGATGCAACATGCCTCCCCAGCCCCAGCTCTGACAATGATGGCCACGCAGAATGTCCCTCCCCCACCCTACCAGGACAGCCCGCAGGTGAGTTGCCAGCGAAGAAGTGGGGAGGGAGCATGGTAGTCCTGGGGACCCTCTGGGGGGCTGGAATATTTCGGGGCTGAGGGACCTGATCAGATGGGACTCAGCTTTATCCAGACAGCACTGGGGGCTCTTCCCTGCCAGGCATAGGGAGGCTTCTCTGCAGAGAGTGCAGGGAACACAAGCCCCAGACTCCACTTGATGAAACAAGGTTCAGATCCTACCTGAGTCATTTCATCACCAGGACCAGAACCGGGAGCAGTGGTCACAGAACTGCCCCCACTGGCACCCAGCAGACATAGCTGAGTACAGCTGAACTCTTCTGTTGTGATCAATACAAAATCTGCACTCAAGATCTTAGTACATGATGTAAGCAGAGTCTGCCTTTAAGTATGAGGAAACTTTCTACTTACAGGTTCCCCCCAACCAGATCCCCCTTTGCTGGTCACTTGAGCCCTTTTGTCCAGTCCTCCATTGACAGCCTATCCGAAGAATCTGTTCTCATCAGGACTTTGCTAGACTTCTGTTAGAACAAACAGGATTCTTTCTCAATTCCCTGAACTCATTCCCCTTGGTTCCCAGCTCCTGTCCCTTAATTCAGCTCCCCAAGTTCTTCTGAGATTCCCTCCCTAGTTGCAGTATTCCCTCCTGGTTCCAGTATCCTAGGAAGTGTCTTTTTAATGCTTTCCTGTTGTCTCTACTGCTCCTTTTGCAAGACAGGTCCAGCTTTTGTGGGTTGGGCTCCTGGGGTCCTTAAGACCTATGGCTTCTCATCCCTGCTTCCCCCACTCGCCTCTCACTCCCCCTCGGATCTTTGAAAGCCTGAGTTATGTGGGAGAGCTTTTGCAGAAGGCTCTGACCTTTACCTTCACACTCTGACCTTTACCTTCACACTCTCCTATTTTCTCTTTCCTGGTCTCTCAAGTCAATATTAATTCAATAATTATTGATTGAACATCTGTCACATGAAATGCACCCACTAGAATGTTCACTCATTCACTTAACCTGGGTGCAGAGAGGGCCTACTGTGTGCCAGACTCCCACTCTCTCTAGCATCCATTCAGTTGCCCTTCCCTGTGTCCCTTACTCATTAGCATTTCAAACACAGCCCTTTTCAGGGACCACACTGAAGATCTGTGCAGCAGAAAAGGGTATTAAGATGCAAACAGAGCAGGGAGACTTTTGCTCATGTTGGGTCCTGTGGCCCTGATATGCCCATCCTAGTGTAAGCATATAGGTAGCAGCTCCGTACACCCTTGTTATCCCTCCACGAAATAACCAGATGATGTGGGGTCATTTTGCACCGTGTCCAACATGCAAACCCCCTTTGACTCCTCCCTCTGAAAGTACAAAAGCCCTTCTCATTCACCCACCATTGAGCACATGACCTTGAGTCCCCTGCCTTACTCTACAGAGCCACTTCATGCTCCTGCCCTGGCTCTCCCTAATTGAATTTTATATTCAGCAAATTGTCATGAGTGACTGCAGAGCTGGACTTGGCATTTGTAACAGCTCCTCTATCCAAAAGTTTTCAGGCCTCCAGTATTTTCAGGGCCCTTCTCTGTATAGTCCCTGATGCCAGAGATGAAGTTCAGACGAAGTCAGAGTAGCAGAAGAGGAGCCTCTGGAGCATAATAGGGGACAGGAACCTGGCCTCCCTCCATAGATACAGACCCATCCCCACATCTCCTGGCCAGTGGGCTAGTGTTGGGGACCCACGGTGTATTAAGAGGCAGGAAAATCGGCTCCTTTTTCTTGGTAACTGGAGACCGCTTTTTAAACTCCAGTATAGAAATGGGGAACAAGGTGAGGACACGTCTTATATTTAGCAGGTGGTAGGTGAGGGTGCAACTTCCCCCAACCCCCCACACTAGACCCAAGGCTCTAGGACAGACTAAGGTAGGCCCAAGAGGTCAAAGAGCACTGGATTGTCACAGCTGGAGGCGGCTGCTTCCTGCCTCCCTCCCCTCCCTGTCCTGCCTGCCTGGGCAGCTGGGAGAAGTTTTGGCTTGGCAGGGATTAGGAGGATAGCTGTAGCAAGGGTCCATGTAGTCCAAGAATGCTGATCCAGGAGCTAATTTAATTCTCAGCATACAGCTGGATGAATAAATTCCAGTTGCTGAGAGAGGGATGGAGATGGGGCTGCAGCCTAAGGTGCTCACATCCCCAGAAACCATCACTGAGCTGCTCTGACCTTGGGGGACCTCAGAGCAGAAGCCAGGTGCAGGGTCTGCCTGAAACTCTTCTCTGTGAAGATCTACCAGGACTTCACTACTGAAAACATTCACATTTACAGCAGAGGGATGATCTACCCTGGGGAAGTCGCACATCAGCTTGTAACCTCAGAGTTCCAGGAATGAAGTAATCTGCCTGGAAGACTCACTGTCCATGGGGAAGTGACCTGGCTAAAATCTTGGGGTCTTCATGGTCTTGGCTAAGCCACTAGCCTGTGGTTAAATGATCATTGGCCTTCCCTGAGCTGGCCAATGATCAAGATGGAGGTGCTAAGGAAGAGGAGTTGGGGCAGGGGCGGGGTGGGTGGGAGGCAGGCAGTGAGATCCCCAGAACAAAGGCTTGTAACTCATGGGGGAGTTATATCTGGGGAGGGCTGTTTTCTTCAGAGTACTGGCCTTTGAGGCCTATTGGCTCTGGGGGGACCTTCTCAACATTTTTCAAGACTAGGAGCAGCTCCCATGTGTTTGAGGCAGGGGGATTTGTGCTGGTCCTATCACCTTCCTCCCTCTCAGCTTTCAATGCTGACCCCACCCCCCCACCCCCACCTCGGCTCCTTGGGGAAGGCTCTGCTCCATTTCCCTCATAATGTCATTATCCTAAAGATTCAACTGCTCTCGACACTCAATATCTTTAAGAAACCGGAGCCTAATAGGAACGCAGGTCGGGCACACAGGGGAACCGCGCCCAAATGGAACCCTCAGGAAATGAGACCCACTCCCTCCTCACCCCTTCAGGCCTACTCTCAGAACTCTTGGTCCTGTACTTGTGTCCCCAAGGCCCAGATAGCCCAGTGCTCTGTATGTCATCCCCTCGGAAACCCAGTTTCCTCCACAGGCAAGAAATGGACAGTCTCTGATATGAAGTCCCCCAAATGAAAAAGGAAGTGAGAAGCAGAGCCCTTCCTCTGAGACCCGTGCAATCGTTTTAATAATGTTCCCGTTGTGCTAAGGGCTAGCAATACTGAGCATAATCTATTCAAATGCACAGGAGAATGTCACTTTGGAAAATTAGGAATCTGCATTAAAAAATTCCCAAGCCCCGGACCTTCCTTATAATAAATTAGAAAAAATTTTTTTCAAGGCAAGTTCTTAACTTGGCAATTTCATTTTTGAAGTTTGGGGAATAAAGTTATTAAAAATGAGGGAGAATTATTTTTTCTTCCCATTTTAGTAGAGAGGCATTAATGATTATGGCCCCATGTTGTTTGGGCATAAGCCAAGTGGCATGATGGCTAAATGGCTTCTATCTCCTTAGTTCTGCTTCTGTCCATCCAGGGAAACCCTGTGATTGCTTGTGAGGACATCACTCGGTGGTTAATGTGTACTGAGACTGAATATACATTTCAGAAGTGCAAAAGCAACAACCCAGTGGAACCTTTTCTGTGGACTACTTCTATCTTCCTGTTAAAGTCTGTTAAGGCAGCAGTGCCCTCTACTGTCTAACTACAGTACCTCAATTCTGGAGTGCTATAGCTCACTTTATTCCCTGAAGAAGTAGGGGCGAGTCAGCAGGGACTGTGGAATTCTACAAAGATTGTTTAATGAAAACATTGTCACCAGAGTGACCTGGATATGAGCTAGGTGTGCAGTCCCTTAGTTCAAGACACTGTTAATTCCCCTTTTCATTTACTTTCTGTTCTCCAACTCTACCATGTGGGCCTGGCCCTCACTGTCACTTGGGCTGTCACCTCAGCACCTCTCTCCACCTCAGCACCCCTGCTGTTGCTAATGGGACTCTCAAAGTTGCTCCCCTCTACTGGGTGTGATGGCACATGCCTATAATCCCAGGGACCCTGGAGGCTGAGGCAGGATGATTGCAAGTTGGATACCAGCCTCAGCAACTTAGTGAAACCCTGTCTCGAAATAAAAAAATAAAAATAAAAAGGACTAGGGATGTGGCTCTGTAGTAAAGTGCCATTAGGATCAATCCCCAGTAATAAAAAAAAAAAAAAAAAAAAGTTGCTCCTCTCTCTTGTACATTCTTAGAATCCCAGCCAGCATCACTCTAGCCTCCCTCCAAGAATTTTTTTTTAAATATTTTTTTAGTTGTTGATGGATCTTTATTTTATTCATTTATTATTTGTATGTGGTGCTGAGGATCGAACCCAGTGCCTCACACATGCTAGGCAAGCGCTCTACCACTGAGCTACAGCACCAGCCCCAAGAATTTTCTTAATAGCAACTACCCTCTCACTCCTTCTAGGCATATAGCCTTCCCTCATGTACTCTCCACCTTGGAAATGCCATTCAGGTCCTTCCATTCCCTTTCACATGGCAGATGTAGTGTCATCTACTGAGCAAAATTCCCTGCTCCATAGCTCTACCAGCAAACCAGGAAACCACTGGGATTTACTAGCAAAGAGCTTCTCCACCTTCACCTTTCACACACAAAACAGACTCTGGCTACCAGGATGCCCCACCATGCTCTTCCCCATATAAAGACATCTTTGCTCCTGGCTTATAGACAAGACACATTTGATCTGTTCTATTGGTGTATGTGTTCAATGTTTTAGATTCTCTTGTCTACATGTCCCCAGCAAGCCAGGCTAAGTGAGCATTTGACTAGGAAGCAGAAATTCCAGTGCATCCTCATCTGACACCCACTAGGTACAGTACCTATGTACCTATGGGCAGTGGAGAGTGCAGATTAGAAACAAATGGATAGATAGGTAGCTAGGTGCTTACGTAGCATGACTTGACAATGATTGATATTAAAAGGGCTTTGGTAGTTTGCTAAGAATAAGCCTCATTACTGGCCAGAGAGAACAAGACAGGCAGAGTCAGAACTCAAAGTTCAGGAGCAGTGTGGGAAGCTCACTTCAGAAGAAAGTCAAGCATTTGCTTGAGACCCTTTGGCAGAAACTGCGTTCCCCCATCCCTATCCATCCTCTGTCAACACTTAGCGGGAGGAAAATGGTGTACAGGACCCCAGGAGACTGCCCTTGCCCACCTGAGGTCAAGGGATGCTGTCACACCTATCCTGAAAGGGAAGGCTAAGGCTGGAGCCAGACCAGTGTTGCTCCTGAGTACCTTCTTTCCCTCCCTGTCCTAGCACCATTCCCACTCCAGGGAGGGCCAGGGGTGCAGCCATCCTAGGGAAGCTGACTGGGCTTTGATCAGTCATTAGGATCCCCATGCTCATTTCATTAACTGGAGGCAGAAGGGGGTGGCTGGGGCCTCTGGCTGTGAATGGCCTCCATCCAGCCCATGCAGCTGTGATGGGCAGAAGTTGGTTCAGATGTTTTCACACTCGTTTACATTCCTCTCATCTCTTTAAGGCCTGGAGCCCCCTGCCTTGCAGGGCCCTCTGCTCAGCTGCCTGTGAAACACATTCTGGCTTTGCAGCAACAGAGTTAATTCAGCTGCTTTGAAAGTTTCCCTAAGCCTTTTCTGTGGCTGTGATTGACGGTTCCCTCTGCCCCTGGGGGCAACACCCCAGGGACCATAAGGGGGACCCACCTTCCCTTGCTTTAACTCATCAAAACAGATTCTTCTTTTTCTTTTCTGCTGGGTCTTTCTTCCCTTTGTGTGCAGTGACCTCTCTCCCTGCCTGCTTGGGCCACCCATGTCTTTACACTGGACAGATCCCTGGACTCTGACTCACTTCAGACCTGGATTCTTCCTTGTATAAAAGGCAAAAACAACCTCCAGATCCAACTGTGGGGACTTTCTGCCCCCACTTAGGAGACGGTAGGCTGGCCCTATGACTTTAAAGCTTATAAAGAAACACAGTATGGCTCAGTTTAGGTTTTTCATTTGATGAACTTACTACCTTAATTCTGATAGTTACCAAAAACACAGAGATTTTATTGTCTATATTCTCATCTCCAAGCAGGACAAGTGCCCTAAACAGCTACAAAAATAGTTAATGGCCCAAGGATACAAAGCCTAAAATAAATCAGGGAACAGGTGATCCAAGTCAGCAGCTGGGCCGAGCAGCACTTTTCAGGCCTTGCCTCCTCTGCCCGTGCCATCTTCGAGGAGCTCCGGTGTCCGTGTGGCCCAGCAGGAGGGGGATGGGTGAGTAAGAGCTCAGGATGCCTGCTGCCCTTGGGGTTGGTGGTCTGGAGAGAAATTGCAGGGTGACTCAACACAGCAGAAACTCAGGAATCCTAGGCTTGGCCCCTGACCTACTGCTGATGAATTAGTAAAATTTAGGCAAGTAATTTCAGTACTATTTCTTCCACTAATTCATCCATTCAATAAATATTGAGTACTTCCTGTGGGTCTTGAAGACCAGGGGTACCAAATTAGAGTTCCTGCCCTAACAGAATTTTATAGTCTGCTTGGAGCCTTGGTTTCTGCACTGGTAAATGGGCTGAGGATCACTTTTCAGGCCTGTGCTCCGTGCCTCACAGAATCGTGGAGAATGTGGGTATGAAAAGTGGAGTGGTATTTCTTAGCTTCTGATCATCCGTGCCCTGACCTGGTTTCTCACTATCTTCTGCACATCTCCAGCAGCCCAGATTGGATTGAACTTTAGTTACTTTTTATTAGGAATACAATCGACATATCAAATGGGTTTTTTCAGCTAAGAAATACACCTCCACATACACATACATACAGAGTATGCACATACTGAGGTTCTTAGACCTTGAAGGGCTTATTGGAAATCTCTGGTTTTGGACAAAGATAAAAGTGAGGGATCCTCCAGAGGTAGATGAGAAGAGTGAGGAGCAGTCAGTTCCTGAGAAAATGCACAGAGCTGGGCAATGGAAGACTGGCTTCAAGCTCATGGCCTTCCTTTGATTAGCCTCATGTCAATGGTACCCCAAGACACGCAGTTAGGGCCAGGGGATCACTGGACAAACCTCATTTTGTAAACCACTGCCTACAAACTCTTTTACAACTAATCAATTAATTGGGAACCTCATTGTGCATAGCTAAGGAACTTTTCTGTGGTCTGTCTATCCACTGGCTCTATTCCTGGTGGAGGGGACATAGGCCTGCTATCCCAGGAGACCCTTAGAGCTTCCTTGGAATGCTTGGCTCTGCTGTTGGACCTTCCTCTCCTGGGATGTTTGGCTGGGGAAGAATTTTGAGGATCCCTCTTTGACCTCTCCCTTCTTTGGGTCCTTTAACTCATCACTCACTCATTCTCTCACTTGGTCTGTCATTCAGTCATTTGGCAAACACATTGGAGCCAAGCACAGGAGCCCAGAAACCCACCCACCCATGGAAATAGAAGTGTCATAGGTATTAGGGTCAGACACAGATACAGATGAGGCAGGGGCCCAAGCTACTGGGTCTGGGAAGCGTGGAGAACAGGGAAAGGTTTCTGGGGAGAGTCGGGCCTCCAGCTGGTCAAGAGTGGAGATGAGGACACTTCAGGCAGAGGCAGCTTGGGAGCAAAGGTATGAAGGTGTGAGCCATTGGGTGTGTTCCAGGTGTGGGGTAAGGGGAAGGATGCTGATCTCCCTTGCTGTGGGTAGGAGAGCTTGCCCAGGCCTGGAGCACCCTGGGGGCTGTTACCCACCCCCAACAGTGGCCATGCTCACTGCTACTTCCCTCCTGTTCAGGCCACAGCTGATATTTACCAAGTGGCTTGGAGCCCTGACCTGCTCCCAGGTCCTTGGACTGTATCCTGGTTGACAGGAAAGTGATCTGGTACTGGTTTGCCCCAGCACTAGAGGGAGTGCAGCTGCTGGATGGAGCCGTGGCGGCCCCTAGTGGAGGCCTGAGCATTTGCTGATGGGAGAGTCTCGGGCCAGTCAGCTTGTACTCGGCACCTGTCAGGTGAAGGGTGCAGAAGAGAGATGTATTCTCAGGAGGAGTGTTTGTGCTGAGAAGGAACAGGCGTGGTGTGCGGGGTTTATGGGAAGGCACCTGAGGGAGGTGCGTGGCTATACACAAAGAACAAGACTGTATGTGCACAGGGGAATATAGGTGTGTATAAAGGGATACAGGAGGGGTGGGAGCTCGGGCCACTGGGATGGGGTATACATGGGGTGTGGCTTGGATTTAGAGGAGAAGGCTGGCAAAGGAAATACTAAAAATGCTTAGAGGGCTAGTGGTGTAGTTCAGGGGCATAGCACTCCCTAGCATGCATGAGGCCCTGGGTTCCATCCCCAGCACCAGATATACATACATACATACATATATAGAAAGGAGTGCCTAGAAACCAAAAATTGCTCAGTATCCACTATTTGCAGTGTACCTACCCTCCCATATGGTCCCTGATGGGGAAACTGAGGCTCAGAGGAACTGATTCACTTGCCCAAGGTGACAGCTGGTGATTGGTAATATTTGTTTTCACCACACCACAGCCCCCTTTCCTTCATTTAAGCCCATACTTGCCCCGCTCCCCTGTAAGATTAGGTAGAATGGCTTCCTTTGGCAGATAACAGATTCTTTTTCTTTAATTAATTAATTTTACAGTAGAATGCATTTTGACATATAGTACACAAATGGAGCACAGCTTCTCATTCCTCTGGCTGTACATGATTCAGAGTCACTCCGGTAGTGTAATCATACATATATATAGGGTAATAATGTCTGTCTCTTTCAACCTTCCTCCTATCCCTACAACTCCACCCATCCCCTCACTCCCTTCTACACATACCAAAGTTCCTTTATTCTTCCCTATCCCCGAGAGATGACAGATTCTTACTCACACTGCCAAGATCCTAGACCAACCCAAGTAGAACACTAGCAGCCAACTCTTAGGGTGCAGTTGCAGGTGGTGTGGATTATACTAACTCTAATTAGCATTTGCTGAGTAGCTATTAAGTGTCAGTTGATTTGCCATACATTATCTCATTTAATTCTAACAACCCCTACCTTTGGTATAATTATTCCCATTTTACAGATGAGAAGACTGGATCAGAAAGGTTGAGTAGCTTGCCTAAGTCCCACAAGGAAAGAGAGAGGGAGCCAAATCCAGAGTAGATGTTCATCCCGGCACATCCTGCCATGTGCCATTCTTTCCAAGTCTGGGATAGATGCCCACTACATCAATCATTGTGTTGTCAGGGCCCATAGGCTTCTTTCCTCTGGCCTGAGGCATTCAGGGTCAAGAATGAAATTTGAAGTTAAAAAGGTAGCATCCATGGGCTGGAGTTGTGGCTCAGTAGCAGAGCACTTGCCTTGCACATGTGAGGCACTGGGTTCAATCCTCAGCACCACATAAAAATAAGTAAACAAAATAAAGATGTTGTGTCCATGGATTACAAAAAAATATTAAAAAAAAAAAAAGTAGCGTCCAATGGGAAGGCCTGCCCACTCCATGCCACTCATTCTCACATTCCACAAATATTTTGTATACTCCCTGTATTGGACACTGAGGCTATAAGTAAACAGACAAGACCAGGTCCCTGCCCTCAAGAGTCCTCCAATCTAGCAGAAGAGAGAGGGAAGTAAGCAGACAGGTGGGAGCACAGAGTAGAGGGCCTGCCTGCAATCTGCCATCCCCGAAACAGGAGTGGGAGGCAGAAAGTGGTGCTCTAAGGTGAGCCCAAAAGGTAAAGTTATGCATCGAAGTTGCCCAACAGTGAGTGGCCAGGCGGAATTGAAAACTACTTTTAAAATCTGATGCCAGCACCTCTTTTCTCCCCTGTGCAAGCTGCCTTCCTAGGTGCTAGAAAGACTTTGGCATTGTTCCCTATTCTGAGCTCCCTGCTCCCACCTCCCATGAGCAGCAGGGAGGAATTCTGAGTGGATGCTGGCAGTGAGCAGTAGCTATGCCAATTTGAGGCCCAGGCTCTGGAAGGCTTGAAGGCCCCTGGGGTCAGCTTTTTCTCAGGCTCTAGGTCTTCAGGTCCCTCTGCAGCCTCCAAGGGAAGCCAACAGAGTGGTTAATGAACATTTGATTAATAAACCCTCCTGGTCTTCCTACTTAGGTTCCATATGGAAGAATGTTTCTGGCACTATCTTTGGGGGAAATTGTCTTAAACTATGGGAGAGGTTTATTGGGGGACAGGGAGAATCTTGGCCTGGCAGCGAGGACAGGGTGAACTAAATGGAGATTTAAGAGCATGCCTGAGAGGTGAGGTTTCATTCTGATTCTATCCTTTCTCCTTCAGCCCCCTTTTACACAGGGAGGGGGATCTTTCTGTTCTCCTCTTCAAAGAAAAGTAACTAAATGCACCGATTTGGGTAGTGCGATTTGTCAAGGAGCCCTCTGTTGTTGCTGCAACTTTGCAAGAGCTGGCCATGCTCTCTAGCAGTTTTCTAGACTCTGCGAGCTTCTGTTTTCTCATCTGTGAAATGGGATGTTGATAACCTACTACATAGGATTGCTGACAAACTGGAAAGATGCTGGCTTCGTTAGTACATGCATGCAATTCCAGCGACTTGCGGAGCTGAGGGAAGAGGATTGGAAATTCAAAGCCAGCCTGCGTAATTTAGCAACACCTGTCACAAACAAAAAATAAAAAGGACTGGGGATGTAGCTTAGTGGTAGAGCACCCCTGGTTCAATTCCCAGTACAAAAACAGAAAAAGAAAAAAAGAAGAAGAGGAAGAGAGAAAGATAAGAAAAGAAAAGGAAGGAAGGAAAGGAAGAAAGGAAGAAAAGCAAAGCAAGCCTATCTGATGTTGTATTAGCTAGCTACAACCCCATGGACCACTGTCCCTACAATTGGAGAAGGATGACACTTAACAGAAAGGACAGGTGTGAGTCATTTGAAAGCCAGTGAGGGCAACTGAGGGAGGCAGGTAGGAGGTGCTTCCCTGCCCCTTTTACATCCACCAGGGAGTATCTTCTATTCATTCTTCTGGAAAGATCAGGCTGTCAGAGTGGCTGGATCTCTCAGCAGATCCCTCAAGTTGCATGCCTGCACACATGTGTTAGTCAGCTTTTCATTTCTGTGATGAAAATACCTGACCCCCCCCCCAAAAAAAAAACACTTAGGGAAGGAAAGATTTATTTTGACTAATGGTTTCAGAGGTCTCAGTTCATGGTTGGCTGACTCCATTGCTCTGGGCCTGATGGGCAGAAACATCATGGAGGAAGGGTGCAGCAGAGGAAAGCTGCTCAGCTTGAGGCAGTTGGGAAGGGGAGGAAGAGAGAGGGGTGGGGAGATATTCAGGGACAAGATATAGTCACCAAGGCTATAACTCAGTGATCTCCTTCCTCCAGCTATACCCCATCTGCCTACGGTTACTACCCAGCAGTGCATTCAAAGTATTAATCTATCAAATGGATTAATCCACTGGTAAGATTACAATTCCCACAATCTAATCTCACCTCTGAACATCACTACATGGCCTAACACATGAGTTTTTGAGATTGGGGGTCATTCTAGATCCATACCATAACAATGCACATCTTAGAACCACCAACTCTTCCCACTCTTTTACAGGATGGGGAGACAGGGAACTTCCTCTTAATATGTCACAAACTAAGAATGTGGGTAGGAACACTTTAGCTTTGGAGTTCATGCAGGGCTGGTTCCAGCTAGATGAGAGAGAAGCCCAGTTGTTATTGCATCCAACGATGGAGGTGCTGGTCCCAGGGTCTTAGCTCCAAGAAGAACCCACAGCTAAGAGAAGAATTGGGAACCACAGAGCCTGCATAGGTTCTGAGCACAGCATTATGGCTTACAGTGGGCAGGCCTCCCTGGGGCATGGTGCCACCCTGCCCCACCCACTAGTCATTATCTTGTTCTCTTGATTAATCCTCACACCTGTGCAAAGGCATAGGCTCCTGCATTTTACAGGTGAGGAAACCAAAGAGATCAAGAAGTTTGCTACAAAACATGTAGCTAAGAATTGGCAGAGAAGCATCAAAACCTGGCCTGATCCCCAGCTCTTTCCACTCTCTGAGACGTCTGATCCTCCTGTTGGCTCTCAGGACATTGCTCAGCTTTGCCTCTCCCCTCTGTACCTTAGCTTCTCCTGCATGTCTATATTGACATCACCCTCACCCTATCCCTAGTGAGTCACCAAGGCAGGTCTCTAGAGCTTGCCTCAGAAGAAAGTTCCGAATCCGGAGTGGCCAGTTCTAGGACCAGCTCTGAAAGTACCAAGTGGCCTCATGGATTGTGTAAAGCCAGTTTTTTCCCATATCAGACTGAGAAGAATGGAAGAAAGTTACTTGAAGGGAACCCTGGAAATTAAAGGTGTGCTAGTAAATAGCTAATGACAGGTGCTCTGGGGGTGAGGAAGGAGGGCACAGGCAGATTCTGATTTGCACCATTTGCCAATTTCCTTGGTGTGTATGTTTCCACTCTAGCCAGTTTCAAAATACTCGTGATGTCAACCAGCTTGCAAAATTCCTGAACATTTTTAACAATTGACTCTCACAGGCCAGGACAAGGTAATCCAGCAGGCCAATCCCCCACTCCAACTCTTTATGCTGTGGTGCCCCCCAAATTTATCTCAGTTGCCCCCACCCCCCTGCAGAACCTCCAGATGCCCTGTGGACAGTTGCAGATTTTATTCCTTTGAGCTTTGAAATGGAGGTCTCTGGCTAGAAAAATATATTTACTTGGACATAAGCATTCGTCCTCCAAACCTGGAAGAAATGCAGCTTGCTGAATTGGCCCCCACAAGCTACAGAAATTTGAGTCATCCTCCTCCTCAGACCAGCTCTGCTCTCTTCTTCCCACACTCCCCCCAAGTGACAGCCTCTAGCGGGGCTCCTTGAGATACAGAGTGACCACTTTTGATTTACATTTCTGTTCTGTGCATTTCTCTTTAGCCCAGTAAGGCCATCCCATACCTTCCCCAAGGTCCTCCCTAGGAAGGGGACAGGTGAGAGGCAAGGAGCATCTCCCTCCTCGCTTTCTATTTGAGAAGTTCATTCTAACAGAACTCCTGTGGGTTTCTTCAAGGACACCAGGAAATTCATTTAGTGGACCCAGCAAAGCCTACCAGTCCCCTGACTTTTCACCCTCAAGCCAGCCACACATATACAGCTGTGCCTTGCTTTACCTTAGGAGTACATTCCCAGAAATCTCATGTTTAATAATAACAACCTCTCCTCCATCTTTGAAGCACTTCAGAGTTTCCAAAGTCCTTTCACATGCCAATAGACCCTCTGGCCACCCTATGCCGTGGTTGGTGATTGTTAAAGCACCCTCATTGCTCCATACCTCAATGTTGGAGGGCACTACACGGTTCCCTAACCTGGCCTGCCAGCTAAAGGTCTCATCCTCTCTCTATAGGATGCCTCCTGGAGGCAGCCCATTCCAGCCTCAAAGAGTCAGGGGCTTGGGCGGGTATTATTTAGATTGTCTCCTAGGCTTAATGTATTATTTGTAGCTTGGCCCTTTGGGGCATGCATAACAGAACTGATTTACTCCAATCCCCTCATTCAGATGTTCAAAGACAGCACTCGTCTCCCCATTTCTCCCTACTCCCCAAATCTTGTTATACATCTCAAGTTCCTTTAAGTCCTCTTCATATGATGTACCACATAATCTCTTTTACCATCCTGATTAGCCCTCCTCGAAATATGCTTTTATGTACTTCTTTAATCAGAGAAGGACAGGACCAAAAACTTGCTTGCTCATCCTGTGAGTTATGCCTCTGCTACTACATTCTCAGACAACATTATTCTTTGTTGTTGTTCTTTTTTTGACAGATGTGTCTGTCAAAATATGTGCAGCTAGATGTGGAGTAAAACACTTCTGCTAGGCTATGTCTCCCCTGTTCTACACTTACATTATTGATTGCTGGGTCCGGGGACTCAAATGTTAGAAGTGTTTAATGTTAACTTATTAGGTGAAAATTAATCTTATTAGCTTTAGCCTATTGCCAAAATCTGTAAAAATCTTTTGAATCTGTTTCATGTTATCCATAAATTTGTTGAGCATTTCTTCAGACATCCTCTAAATCACTGATAAAAATGTTAAAGAGGACAAAGGAGAAATTAACTACGTGGCACTCTCTTCAGAAGCCCCCCAAGCCGAGATCTCTCCTTTGTCATTCCTTGGTTTACTCATCCACACAGTATCCACTGGGCCACATCTCTGTCTGTTTTCTGCAAGAACATCATGAGAGATACCTTACTGAGGTCAATTATACCAGGTTTTCCTGATCTTCAAGCTTAATCTCATGCTGAATCCACAAATTGAACTTCATGATAGCTGTCTTTGTGACACCCTATACATGCAGGGACTTGAGAAGTATCTGAAGAAATGGTCAGTTACATTAACAAGGGAATGAATGAACGAATCTGGCCCAAGCAAGTGTGAAGATTATCAGGATTTCATTTTTTCTGAACCCACCCTCTTTCTCTATTTTGAAAGCACAAGATTTGCTTCTATCTTTTCTTGTAGCACTGCTTTAGTACTCATGAATCCTAGAAGGTCATCAGTTTGCTTACTGATGAGAAAACAGGAGCTTAGAAAAGTTAACGGATTTGCTTAAGGTCAAAGGCTAATAGAGGGAGACAGTGGGATTCAAGCAATCCTCTGCTAGCTTCAAGGATGCCATGAGGCTCAGCTAGACCTCTTACAGACTGAATTTAAGAACGTCCCCCAGCTCAGCCAGCAAATGACAGGGATATTTATTCCTAACAAAAACAATACAGTAAAACAAGACATTTCTTTTATGGCCTTCACCTCATTCACCATCTGTCATTCATTTATTCATTGATTCAACAAATATTTATTGAATACCTATCTGGGCTCTAGAAATACAACTGACTCTTCTGGGCTCTAGAAATACAACTGTTGTTAGTTCCTCCTCGAGCTTGATTTTTAGATGGGAGTGGGGAGAATATAAAAAGACAAATAAATAGTTTATGATCATAATAAGATCTATGTCCAAAAAATAAAGCAAGGGATAGAGGGCGTGGAATTTACTGAGCAGGGAAAGAAACAAAGAGAAGATATGCAAATGTCTTAGGATTATACACACTAGCAATAATGTACTTGTGTTCAGAGATGTAATATTTTTTCTTCCAGAAAGCAGGGACCTAGATCCTATGATGAACTTCCCAACTATAAAATATCTGAACCCTTCAAGTCATATCCATTCATTTATTCATTCACTTACTTTCTCAACAAACATATTTAATAAGCATCAATCATTTTTAGTAAGCATGGGTTCTGGGAATGAAAGAGCAAACACAGTCTTAGAACAGGAGCCATACAAGTATATCTGGCCAACAACACAGTGTGATAAGAGCTATCATGATGCTCGGGACAGGTTGATATAATAGAACATTCAAGGCATGTCACCATTCACACTTTTTGCATCTATTTGACTGAAAGAAATATAATATAAAAGCATTAAATTCTATAATGATGGTTTTCAAAAATTTTAAAGCTACTGAACCATTTATTTAAATGAACCTTTCACAGAAATTCCAATATATGATATTAAAAGGAGCTGCTCTGGTTGGTACAAAATTGGAGGCCTCAGGACACCTTCAAAAAGCTATAGCATAGGATGAAAACCACTTCTCTAAATATTTGTTATGGCCAAGAGCAAGAATCTGTCCAAATCTACCAAATTTGGAGAACCACTCAGTCATCAATCAAAACTGTTAAAAGGATTACCTCTTGGCTTGTGTTTAAAGGAATAAACCTCTGCCCCAGTGAGAACTGATTCAGCTACTTTTCCCTGCTCTTCAAAGTCATCAAATCAAATCATCCAAAGACTCCTAAGAATAATTTATGCGGTCCATTGTATTGTTTTTTTCTACTTCTGGGCAAAGGTCACTCCATTCACATTAAGAACCATCTGCTTCAAAGTGTGCTGTTGTAAGATGGCTCCAATTTATTTATTTTTTTGGTACTGGAGATTGAACTCAGAGGCACTCGACCACTGAGCCACATCCCCAGCCCTATTTTGTGTTTTGTGTGGAGACAGGGTCTCACTGAGTTGCTTAGCGCCTCACCATTGCTGAGGCTGCCTTTGAACTCGCGATTCTCCTGTCTCAGCCTCCCTAAGTGCTGGGATTACAGGCTTGCGCCACCGTGCCCGGCTTCCACATTTTTTTTACTAGAACATTCCCACTCAAAAAAGACCCTCTTTCAGAATGAAATTATGGCATTTGCCAGTTAATGGATGGAACTGGAGAATATTATGCTAAGTGAAATAAGCCAATTCCAAAGAACCAAAGGCTGAATGTTTTCTCTGATATGTGGATGCTAATTAACAATAAGGGGGTCGGGGAAGAATAGAGGTATTTTGTACTAGACAGAGGGGAGTGAAGTGAGGGGATGGAGCATGGGGGCAGGAATGATAGTAGAATGAATCTGACATTATTACCCTATGTGCATACATGGTTACATGCTCTGTGTAACTCTACATTATGTACAACCAGACAAATGAGAAGTTATACTCCATTTATGTATGATGTGTCAAAATGCATTGTACTGTCAAGTATAACTCATTAGAACAAATAAAAAAGAATTTTTAAAAAGGCCTTCTTTCCTTGCCACTGTAGTTAGTACATGTACAAATGGATGCTCATTTTGCACTTACAACTCTTTTGCCCACATTCTCTTCTCCAGGTACACCACAGGCCAAGTTTGACCTCACATTCCAGCTTGGGAACCTGCTGAACTAACCAACCACCTCCTCTTTCTTCTCTCTGCAGATGACGGCAACTGCCCAGCCACCCTCCAAGGCCCAGGCTGTCCATATCTCTGCACCCTCAGCTACGGCTAGCACACCTGTGCCCAGTGCCCCCATTGACCCTCAGGCCCAGCTGGAGGCTGACAAACGAGCTGTGTACAGGTAGGAGACACTTCATCAATGCTCAGAAGTCCCCAGCAAGTCTGAGCCCAGTTCAGCCTGAGAGAAGTAAACGAGGCCAGGATGGTGCCTCAGCAACAATGTCCCGCAGCTGCTCTACCCAGCAAGTCAATCCAGAAATCTCCCAGTTGGCCATTGCGGATTGACTCTAGCTTTCTGGAAGTGTCCAGTGAGGGATATGAAGGCCTGGGCAGTATCTCCCATGAGGAGCCCTTTCCATCTCAACTAGGGAGATGAGACCTAATGAGCATCAGAAACTTTCAGCTTGGCCAACAGGCAGCTGCCTCAGGATTCTCTCTTTGGTCTGCTCCCCACTATTGTCTTCACTCCAGCAAGTCCTGCAGAACACTGGACATCTGATTGCAACATCCAAGACTTGGTAGTACACAAACTTTAGTGTGCATGCAAATCACAGTGGGAAATTGTTAAAACCCATAGTCCTGGACTGCATGCTTAGGGATGCAAAATCATAGACTCCATGCTCAGAGATGCTAAATCAGTAGGTCAAGCTATAGAAAGAGGGATATGAACTTTTAAAAAATAATTCCAGGTGAACCTGATGCAACTGGTCCTTGCACCATGCTTTCATTTATGAGAATCTGTTTTAGTAATAGGTGTTGTGTGTGACTGTGGAGGTCTGGACGTTCTCCCGCAAGATGGGCATATACTGAAGGCAGGCCTCTTGTTCATCCTGTTCTGCATCTGCCCCATGCACCCACGGCTGGGTCCTGAATGTTTCAGAGGGGTGGATGGGGCTCAGGGAAGTGACTGTCTGCCTTGATGAACCCTGGTTCTTTTGCACGTGATTGGGAAATAAGATGTGGTCATCTGAGAACAGGTCTGAATGAGGCTTCAGCAGGGTTTTAGTCAACATTTATTCATGAGAAGTTCACACTACTAAGAAAAATGCCTAAGTCTGTACTCTGTTGAGGCTGGACACTGGCCCATGTTCACTCGTGGGGGATCATATGCTCCCATGCATCAGCAAGTGCAGCTAACCCTGGCTGGGTGTACATTGCAGCCAGTGCTAGTAACAGGTGGAATGAGGAACACAAGACAAATGAATAAGGGAGTCGATTCCTTCCTTACTCCTCTACCCGCCAATGCCTTTGTGGTGATGGTGGTAATTAGTACTATTATTATCATTATCATTGGCATTGTTTTTAGTTACTCAGATGAACTGAATGCCTCTAATGCCAACAATTGGGAGTCCAGAGCAGTAGCCTGATCCATGAATGCTGGTACCACTGAAGGCCTTTCTAGACCCCCAAAGAAGGATAAAGCTCAGCGCCTGGCCCCAGCTCTATACAATGTGGGTGCAGAGGTCTACCTTGGACCCGAAAGAATTCCAGGATGTGCTCACAATAACTGTCAGGAATACTTTCAGGGAGGCAAGCCAGCCTCCCTCAGTGTGGGATGTGACCTCTTGTTCTCTCTACCCTCCCTCCTTCACACTCTTTTAAACACTTACTATTAATATTGCAAATATTGTGCTAGGCTCTAGGGAAAGAGGGCCAGATTGGAAAGTAAATGCATATCTCTCCAGGAACCAATAGATATGCAAATAAGAAACCAGTTCTGTGTGGTCACAGCAACAAGGCAGACTTTGTCTTTGAGTCTGGTCTTATAGGCTAAGTAAGGGATCCTACCAGGTGGTGATATGGTGAGGGACTGGCAGAGGAAAACCAGGCAGAGGAGAACCTGGTGTGTTCCAGGCACAGCCAGTAGCCAGAGCAGCTGGGTGTGGGAGATGAGGCTGCAGGACCACCCATAAATTAACCTGGGCAATCCGTGATGGACTTGTGCTTTTGCGGGGAGCCTAAAAAGGGAGAGGGACTAAAGTGGTCTCTGAAAACTGCCCAGTGGACTGAAGTCTTGGGCGTATGCCCACTCTACTCTACTTGGATCATTACTACTCCAAATACAGTCCATGGAATAGCAACCTTATGACATGTGGGAGTTGATTCATATACAGACCTCAGGGGCCCATAGACCTCAGGATTCATGATCTGCATTTCTACAAGGTCCTGGGTGATTCATATGCATACTAGAAACTGATTCTGGGCATCTTCTAAGGTCCCTAGAGGTGAGTAAGTAACTCTGATTAGTGATACAACAGAAAGTTTCTGGAAACGTAGATTGAGTCCTACCTCCATGGAGTATTAGTCTCCAGTCTCTCTGAACTTTAGTCTCATGATAGAACCAAAGCAGCAGATTTGGTAAGAATTCATGAGATGGCTCAGGTGAGCCCCTGGCACCTGAATTTCCTTGGTTCTGCCAGCAAAATCCATGGGTTCTAAGTCCTTCCCAAGATCCCAGGTCATACTCCTCCCAGGCCAGGCTGCAGGAAAGGTGGGTCACTGCCCCATGGGAGCTGTCTACCATGATGTCACTTGAAATATGGCCCAGCCCTTCCTTCAACTAACCTTCCTGCTCACCTTCACTCCAGAGCTTTCCCTTCTCCCTCTGTGCTCACCACTGTACTTAGCGTTTGCCTAAAGTCTGTCTGCAGTCTTCTGATCCCTTAGAGGGTCTCCTAGACAAGCACTGCTGCTTGCTCTAACTGGCTGGCTAGAGCTGACTTCTCCACTGACCATCTCCCCAGCCCTCCAGTTCTGTATTGCCTCCTGGTCCAGTGCCCCGGGGTTTTCTTCCACAACCACACCTCTCCCATTAGTACAAGCTGCCCTCTGGGGCAGCCCTTGTGGGATGACCCAGGCCTCCTGTAGGGTTCAGTAATTTTAATTAGATTTGCCTGCCTAGGGCAGCCTGGTTGCTCCAAAGCACACCAGGGAATCCCATTTCATGTCAATAAATGTAACAAGACCCTTCCATTCAGATTAGTGCCCAGCACTGACTTTTGAAAGCCCCTACCTTACCCCTTCCAGAACCACAGAGAAAACTGGGGGAAGGCTTGTTCTGGCCCTGCTGGGTGGTAGAGGGGCAGAGTGACAAAGGGGAGGGAGGCTGCCAGTGCCCCAGAGGTTTTATTTGTGTATGAGGATGTGCTAATGAAATGTATTGGTTCCCTTCTGATGTGGAAGCTGGGGGTGGGGGAAAGCAGAGCCTGTCTTTAATTGGATCATACCAGAGCATCATCTGGGCTAATCAGCAAAGCAACCAGGAGCTCCCGCTCAGATTAATGATTGCAGTCTAATCTGAGCAGATCCCATGATTGCATGCACATCCCGGGTAATTGTGTTTGTGGCCTAGGAGCAAGGATGAGAGGAGGTCTGAGGAGGCCTGTGATGGGGGGTGGGGGGGGAGGTTTGGACCCAACTCAGTGCTCTCCTTTCCCACCCCAACCCTCACCACAACCCTACCATTGTCTCCCAAAGAAGTTCAAACTTGTACCACAACACCCCCACTTGCCCATGCTGCTGGACGGTGGCCAGGTGTCAGGTGCTGTCTGAGACCTGGGGATTACGTCGCTGGCTGTGCAAAGACAGGGCCAAGAGGGTGAGGTTAATCCAGCTTTCCCTCTCCCTCCTCCCCTCCATTCTCCTTCATTCCCCTTTGAAGTGAGTGGGTTCCCATGGAAACCGTGATGTCCTGGGGAGCAGAAGAGTGGCAGGGAGCTAGGATGGCCAGGTGCGAGTGGGGGGAGGAGGGCGGCTTTGCAGAACCTGTGCCGCTAAGGTATTGGCTTTCTCCCCTACAGCGAAAACCTCTCTGAGAACTCAGGAAGTGGCCTACCCGGCAGCATTGAAGAAGTTACCTATTATTGATAAGGAAATGCTGGGCTGGAGGGGCAAGCAGAGCGAAAATAGTGAGGGCACTGTGCTTTGCTTCTCCATTAAAAATGCCAGAGAAATAAGCTGCAGGATCAGGTGGAGAGGGTGAAATGGCTTCTATATCCTGTGTTAACATTATTTCTGTTCCCCACACTAGACTGTGAACTCCATGAAGACAGGGTCCATGTCTGTCACTCACTGCTTTGTCCTCGACACCTTACACAATATCTTACAGTCATCAGCTTAGGTGCAGTGAGTGCTGAATGGCCTGTTGGATGAATCTGTTAAATAGGTTAGGCAGTACCTCTTAACTATATTGGGTTTCTAGGTTGAGGTGCTGGCCAATGGCTCTAGGAGGTGAAGTAGGGAGAGACCCTTGGACTGTACATCGTGTTTGCCAATTTCTGTGGTGTAAATGTTCCTACTACAGTCCATTCCAAAATACCAATGTGTGCTACTGAGCAGAATTGGGAAGAGATGCACACGTTCAGTGCTTGCCAGGCTCAAAGTACAAACCCCAGGCAGGGAGCCAAGTTGCAGGTGCACAGTCTCTATTTTTAAACAGGTGAGCCCATCTTATATGCTGATTCTTTGGAATACTGTTACTGCTGCCTTTGTCAAAGGCATTCCTTGTCCTCACTGTCCTGTCTTGTCTAACTGGGTTTTTAATTTGAAATGTTCCCTCTTAATGAATGAATACTTAGAACAGTGCTTGGCATGGGATAAGTGCTTTTATAAGTGCCTGAAGTTAAGATTTTCAGCTTAAACTCCAAGGCAGTAAATTTTCTCCTTTGGAGATTCTACTCAGCACTATCTCTTTCCCACATTCACTCCCAGTGTCTCCCCTATCCTTTGCAAGTTGCTTCCAAGCCTTTCCTGTCTTTTTTATAATGTTATTGTTATTGTTTTTATACCTTTATTTCATTTGTTTATATTTATGTGGTGCTGAGGATCAAACCCAGTGCTTCACACATGCTAGGCAAGCGCTCTACCCCTGAGCTACAGCCTCAGCCCAGCCTTTCCTGTCTTATCAATGATAAACTTTTTCTTGGAAACACCAGAAACCCTGCTGCAAACCCTTCTTCTGCCTCCTCTTCTGACTCCATACCATGTGTCTAGGTCTTCAGATCAGTCTCTTCTTCCCCATAAGCCGTGTGCTCAGAGCTTCTACACAGTTGTGCCCTACCCCTGATAGCTCATGTTCAAGACCAACTCTAGCTCAGCAAGGCCATATGTATTTCTAAAGCCCTGATTATGTTACACTCATTCCTATTGCATCCAGACTGGGTTCCTCTTGAATCCACACCTCTATGGAGAAGAGATAGAACAGGGCAGTGGGCCATGTTCAGATGGCTCCTGTGAAATCATCTTAAAAGTCACTGGGGCCCTGACTTGGTCCTGATAGTCCTTTAGCTGGAGGTGTAAATGCAGCCAAGCAGCAGTGCTGGGCAGTGGGAAATAGAATATAGTGTTCTAGAAATAGACTTGGTGGTAACTAGTTTTGTCACCTTGAGCACGTTAATCTCTTGGAGCCTCTGTTTTCTCAACTGTCAAAAAGAAAACAATAGCCAGAATAAAATTACATAATAAGGCTAACACCTGGCACACAGAGCAGTGTGTATAAGGTGGACTGAGTGTTTTAAGCAGAGGGGCCAGCATGTGTCACTTTGCCCTGCTCAAGATATAACAGTCTGGTGCATGCAGGAAGGTGGAATTCAGGGTCAGGAGCACAGCCTTTGGACTTAGGTTGCCTCCTTCCCACTCTTTTTGGCTCTACCATGAAGCACCAAACTTTTCTCTGTTTCCTCATCTGCAAAGTAGAACCAAAATCATACTGACTCTTCATCAGGATTGTTGTGAAGATTAAATAAGATAACACAGAGCCGGGCATGGTGGCGCAAGCCTGTAATCTCAGCACTTTGGGAGGCTGAGACAGGAGAGTCACGAGTTCAAAGCCAGCCTCAGCAACGAGGAGGTGCTAAGCAACTCAGTGGGACCCTGTCTCTACATAAAACACAAAATAGGGCTGGGGATGTGGCTCAGTGGTCAAATACCCCTGAGTTCAATCCCCAGTACCAAAAAAAGAAAAAATAACACAGATAAAGTGCTTGGGAAAGAACCTGGCACGTGGTAAGCACTCACTAGGTGTCAGATGCTATGGGATATTTGGAAACACTGAAGCAAGCGGGGTTGGTGGGACTAGGAGAAGACAGAGGCACTGACAATGACAGAAAGGGGTTTCCAGTCAAACTGCAATTTGATTAAACATTTATTGAATCTATTGCACATAAAGCATTATAATAAGTTTTGCAACAAATGACATGAAGAAGAAATGGTCCAGGGCGTGGGGGAGGGTTGACATAGAAAGTAGTTGTAATATAAACTCAGCACATAGCAAGGGCTCAAAAGAATATTTGTGGAATTGGCTACAAGGCCTTTGCCCTCAGTGTAGTGTGGGAGAGTTGCATGGCTTTCCCCAGGGGAGGTCAACCTGAAGAGAATGATAGCCAAGCTGCCTTTCCTGGAGCTGGACTGGGAGATGCATGGGAGGAAACCTCCTAGGTTCAGGGTACAGTCCTGTTGTGACCGTCCTCTTTAGCAGCTGCCTAGTCAGGACCCTGGGAACTGGCACTTTCTAATGAAGTGTCCTTGAGGGAACTAGTCCACCCTCTGACCAAAGAGTGTTCTGGCTCTAGTGAAGTGACCCTGGGGCTTAACCCTCTGCCTTCAATGGCATTGTGCTTGGTCATTTCTGGAATGTGTTGGGTGAGGTGGCCTGAGAGTGGTGTGAGAGAAATGTAGACATTCCAAGCGAAGTCTGGACCAGATGCTCCAGGCCAAGGCCCCTGTGGACTACTAGGTGCTGTGAGCAGATCTTCTAGACTATGTTCTTGGCTGGGCTTTATGGGTTAAGAGCTCTAGCAGACACTTACAGCTTTTGAATCAGTTGGATTCACTGGCATCAGAGGTAACATCTCAGTTATTGGCTATAGTCAAGGCGATGAGCCTCTGGAATGTGAAACCATGCTTAGGTTTCCTCTGGGACCACATAAAGCTATTCCTGCCAGATATGAAGCCCCTGCCCCAAATCCAGCCCTATCTGTACAAGCTGTTGGCAGGCCCAGAGGCTGTAGCTGCCTGGCTCACGGAGCAGGTATTCTCAGAGGTGGTGGGTCTTGCTGCTTCTACAGCTCATAGACCCGGCCTAGGTAGAGCTGAGTAATTCAGGGACTCCACCAAGATGAAGCTCACTGATAAGAGAAGCAGGAATTGGGAAGACCAATGGCATTATTCTCAGGAGGTTATGTTAGGATTACATGAGAAAACCCATGCTAACAGCTGACGGTGCCTGGCACATAGAAGGCTCTCAATGAATAGTAGCTACTTCTATGAAGCAGTTTCTGTGATAAGTGCTACGCTGGATCTATCGTATTACAAAAGGGAAGACAGCCAGCAATTGGGCCTCCCACGAGTGTGAGCAGATTGGGGTAGAGTAAGAGAACAGTGAGCTGGGTCTTTGAGGGCTACTATGGCCAATGATTTCTTACCAGGGTTGGGTGAAGCCAACATGCTCCTCTTTTAACCATAAAGTCACTCTCTGCTTTTCCCACACACTGGCCCATTTCATGGTCAAGTAGAAAGAACACAGACTAAGATTTCAGTCTGAGTTATGATGCTACCATTGGGCGTATCATTAAACTTCTGTAGATAAGCTTTCCTGCCCCACAGAGAGCATCAAATGAGAAAACGGAAGATCTGTAAAACCACTGAAGCTGTCTCCAAACACACAGATGCATTTTTTTACAAGAGGAGATTCTTTTGGAAACTCATGGGGTAAGGCAGAGATTCTTTTGCCTTGGCAATGGTCTTGACATTCAAAGGGGAAACATGGCAGCTTAGATCTCCAACCCTAGCACTAATATGACTCAAGGACAGTGGAGAAAAAAGTGGAGGGGTGAATTGATGCCAGTAATGATTGGCATAGGAGAGAGGGAAGAGTGCAAGATTTGGGGCTTGAATACCCAGATTTATATATTTATTTTTTTGAATATCAGATTTAAATTTCACTTGATCACTTTTTAGCTCAATGAAATTTAACCACACAGCATGTCAGTTTTCTAATCAATAAAATGGGTACGGTAAGGACTTGGGGTGTTCAAAGGCAATAAGAGCTTTTTGTAATTTACCAAGTGCCACCAAATGTGTGTGGCTGTGTGTTTAGTCCTTGCCAGTGACCAAGGTGAAATGAAGAGTTCCCCTCCTCATAGCAACCTCTCCTCTGAAAGATGTTCTCTCTGTAGACTGGCTGAATTCCTGGTGACTTGGCTAGAAGCTCTGATCAGCTCTCATTAGTTGCCTACCTCTTTCCGTGTCTATTACCTCTCCTTATGATGAAGGGGCTGGACCAGGTCTCATGTTAATTTTTTTTGTATTTTTTGCTTTTGTGGACCACCAGCCTTAACGTTCAGTTTGTTGAGATTTCACTTTCAATTTTTAAAAATGTGCCAGGAGAGGTGTGTGTGTGCACGTGCGTGTGCGTGTGCGTGCATCTGAAAGAAGAGAAGAGTACAGAGCAGACTGTGACCTGCCTGGGCCCAACACTTGCCAGGAATGGCCCTGTCCACCCACCTGGGGGAGGAGAACTGGGTTGGAGCCCAGGAACCCTAACAGATGCAGTTCCAATTTAGCCACAAGAAGTCCTCTCCAAGGCAACTCAGGCGAGCATACCGCCCACTGGGCAGGACTAAAAATATACCCGCATGGTTTCAACGTCACACCTGAAGTAAAAATACATCCAACAGGGGCTGCTGGCTTGTTTTCTCACCCCCACTCTGTTCTCTCCATCTGGTGTCTTTGAAGGGAGGAGAAACAGAGGGCTGGGCAAGCACCTCCCTTCTCCTCCCTCTGAGACCTTGCTGCCCCCTTCCCACACATATACCCCAGCAGAGCCTCAAACAAGGCAAGTCCTTTTGTAGCAACTATGGCTAGAAGCTACCAGATGGCAAAATCTGATCCAGGTCCTCCAGTATGGATACATTCTAAGCCTGAAATAACTTTAGGATCCTGTCTCAGAACTGTCATTCCCAGAGTCGTTGCTTACTGCATTCATTCATTCGTTCCCATTCATTGATCTGTCAAATCTTTATTGATCCTCTGCTGTGTGCCACACACTGTGCCTAACCCTTGGGAATTCAGAGAGAGACAAGATGAGGTCACAGACTGCAGTTGCTCACCGGGTAGTGAGGGAGATGGATCTGTGCACAAACAACTGGTGGTTTGTAGAATGTAGAATGTGGTGTCACAGGAAAATAAAAATAAATTCTTACTGGGAGTGCTTTTTTGGTTACAAGAAAATGAGATTTTTGAGTTCTGAAAAATGGTGGGATGTCTCTCTTCCTCGTCTTTCTGAGCCTCTATTTGAATTGGCACATGGGCTCATTTTCCAGCCAAATGAGTCAATGGACTCAGGAAGATAAATTTATTGGCATGGATGGTGTCAGTGTAGCTCTGAATAAGGAAGATGCCCACGCACCATTTCAGGAAGATAGAACAAGCATTAATTGGTAGCTTATTGAGTGCCAGACACATTCCATGAACCTGCATGGAAGGTGTTATCCTTGTATGAAATAGGAAACTGAGGCTCATAGACATTCAGTAACATGTCCAAAGTCACACAGTATTCAAAGTCTGTGCTTCTTTCAGACTCCCCTGCTTCCCACCCTAAATTGGGAGTGAAGATAAGCAAGCAAGGCACCAAGCATTTCCTGTGATGACTGGGAGGAGGCAGTGCTTCCTCTTGCTGGAGATACCCATCTGGGAACCTTTGTAAAAGAAATGTCAGTTTTTTGTTCTAGTTTTTTTGTTTATTTGTTTTTGGTTTTGTTTTTGCTACTGGAAATTGAACCTGGGGCACTCTACCATTGAGCTACTTCCCTAGCCCTTTTTCTTTTTTATCTTGAGACAAGGTCTCACTAAATTGTCCAATCTGCCCTTAAACTTGCAATCCTCCTGCCTCAGCCTCCCAGGTTGCTCGGATTGCAGACGTACAAAACCACACCTGTAAAGAAATGGCATTTTGAGCAGAGTTCTGGAGATCATTGGAAGGGACTGGTTGGGACGCTGGAGCAGGTAGTTCAAATGGAAAGAACATCTGGAGCTCAGGTATGAGACAGGAAAGCACAGAGCATGGTGAACACAGGTACAGGTGGCCTGAGCTGGTGAAGGGGAGGAGTGATGGCACAAGGGACACTATGCCAGCCATTCCTGCCACCACCTGTCTCTGCTGAGTCTAGCAGATGTACCGAAAAGAAGCTGAGGCCACTTCCTGAATAACTGGGAGTGTCCACCTCTAGAGCGTTGAGTCCATGATCCCACTGTGTCAACGCTGAATATCTCCACCCAAGAATCTTGATCTACCATACACTTCAACCTCTGGATCGTCATCCTTGTCCCAACCAGGAAGGGCTGGGACACAAAGGGATAGGTGTAACACTGGGGCCCCTCTGCCCACCCTTCAGCAGAATGAGACTGGGCTGTGAGGGGAGATGCAGGAGGACCCTGGGGGGCTCCAAGGGCAGTCACAGGGAGAAAAGGTGGACAGCTCAGGCAGGTGGCCACACACTTGACTGGACCCATAATTGAGGTCTGTAGTACTAACCAAGGTCACAAGGGAAGGGACAGCTGAGAGACTGAGAAGGGACAGAGTGGCATGACTGTGAATCACAAGGTTTATCACCCAGAAAGAGCGGTCAACACTAATGTCCCCCCTGCCTGTGACCATCCTTTAGCCCCCTCCCCAGTCAGTGGTGGTCTGTTTCTGACATCTATTTTTTTGCATCTTAGCCTCTTGGAAGCTCTGTATTTTTTCATTCTTTCTCATTTTTTTTTTGTTCTGTTTTGTTTTTTCTGTCTCTGCTTTCTGTTTCTACTCCTCCCCTAAACAGGAAGGAATATTTTTTAAATTAAAACAAAACAAAACAAAACAAAAAAAACAGGACACAATCAGGCTGCCCAAGGAGGAAGGAAAAGGAACAGAAGAATCCAACTGTCTTTTCTTAAATCCTTTCAAGGAAAAGGACTTGTGCTGCTGCCACATAGGGGAACTTATAATTAGATATGAGTGCAAGAAGGGAAAGTGTGGTCTCCATCCCAGAAGGTCTTTGAAAATGATGGGAAACTCATCAGCCCAATTTATGCTAAGGAATATCTGTCTTGGCCGTGTGCAGTGATGCATACCTGTAATCCCAGCCACTTGAGAGGCTGAGGCAGGAGGATACCAAGTTCCAGACCAGCCTCAGCAACTTAGCAATACCCTGTCTCAAAATAAAAAATAAAAAGGACTAGGAATGTAGCTCAGTGGTAGAGTGTGCCTGGGTTACATTCCCAGTACAAAAAAAAAGAAAAGAAAAGTAGCCGGGCGGTGGCTCAAGCCTGTAATCCCAGCACTTAAGGAAGCTGAGACAGGAGAATCGCGAGTTCGAAGCCAGCCTCAGCAACGGCGAGGCACTAAGCAACTCAGTGAGACCCTGTCTCTACATAAAACACAAAATAGGGCTGGGGATGTGGCTCAATGGTTGAGTACCCCTGAGTTCAATCCCTGGTACCAAAAGTAAAAAAGAAAAGAGAAATTAATTTGTCTGGAGGTGGAGGAATAGAATGAGCTTATTGAATCTCACCTGCAGAGGATGTTTCCAGAAACCTCTGCAGAAGTGAGGGTCAGCCCAGCCTTGCCCTCAAGAATCTCTTTCTCTCTCTCTCTCTCTCACTTTCTCCCCCCTTCTCTCTCTCTCTCTCTCTCTCTCTCTCTCCCCAGTGAATATTTTGATCACAGGGGACCAGCCTCTCTGTTTCTTAAAGAAAGGGTGGTGGTAACCCTTTCAAAGGGCTTTGGCTGATGTCCTGTCCTATCTGATCTGCTTTCCTGGGGGGCCAGCCCGAGACACTCTGGCCCCAAACTGGGCATTCCAGGCCAACAAATTGTGTGATGTAGAAAACACGAAAGCAGAAATGTCAGAAGTAATTAAACCAAACGATGGCTTAAACCCCTGTAGAAATCAACACATCCGGTTTAATCACCTTCTTAAGCTAGCACAAGGCTGCAATTCTATGGAGAGGGCTTCTTTATTTCTTTGGATCGTTAACAGGAACTGCATATCTTGAGCTTGATTTTAGATCGGATGCTCCTGGGGAGAGGTGATGAGGGTGGGGGTGGGGCTGGGGGCTTGGAAAAGAAAAAAGAAATAATAAAATGTTATTTGAGATCATCTCTTCTTGTCTCCCCAAGCCAAAGCCTCGTCTCTCCCTCCCTCCTATCTCTGTCCGCGCTCCCAGCACCCGGGCGGAGGCACAGTGCTGAATGTGCTAAATTAGGCCATTAGAGAAATTCATTTCTCTTTATTAGTCTGTGTCAAATCCTTTTTATTAGTGGCTGGAAACGACCTCTCTTCTGCAGTAAAATGTCATGCCAGTTCACTCCTTTTATTTGTTCTGCACTGACGAGGCTCAAACTCTCACTGAATTAGTGCGGTGAGATTTATTTCCTCCAAATTTTGAACGGCTTAAGAGAGATTGGGGTGGAGGGGGCGGTGACACGGAGGCAGCCTGGTGGGAGTGGAGCGGGGAAGGGATCTGGGAGGGAGAAGGTGAGCTCTCATGGAGGTCAAATGTCCTCAGCTCTTTGGAAATAAAGTCTAATGACCATCTCTCATGTCTTGTTCATTGCCTTCTGGGCACTGGGGACTGAGTTTCCACATTTCTGCTTCTAGTTCCTGAAGGATGTTGATACAGGACACCCAGAAAAGGAGCTCCTTGAAAACAGGATCTGGCTCTGGGGTTGTAGCTCAGTGGTACAGAACTTGCCTAGTATGTGGGAGGCCCTGGATTCCATCCCTAGCACTGCAGGAGAAAATATTCTTGTTGGACAAACTGAGCTCCAGAAGGCCAAGGTCCCACATCTAATGGGAAATCAGACAAGGCCATTCTTGTCCCAGGTGGCTTAAATGCTAGCTCTCCATAGATCCTGCCCTATTCAGAGTGACCTCTGAGCCTACCGCCAAGGCTGCTAGAAAAGACTCTTCAAGGGTGCTTGCTGGCCTCTCTGTTTTACATGGGGTCCATTGGAGGATGGCTTTAAAAATAAAGGTCAACCCTTAGGCAGGGACAGGGCAAATGGGAAAGAGGCAGATGACTGTCCCGTAACTGGGTTGGGAGCAGTCCTAGAGAAGTCCAGGGCCACAGCTGCAGCCATAGAACTTAGCACAGCAGTCTCGGTAATGCCAATGCTTTAGGTGGCAGATGAGCAGGTAGCTGTCTGGGTTCATTTGAGTGATCTAGGAGAACAGAGTGTGGGAACTACAAGCAGTCCCTCCTGGCCCTAGTGTGGTTCATGTGGAAAGCTGCGGGTAAATTCTGACCCCATCTGAGCTCAACGAGGCAGATAGGTTTCCTGGGATGGGTGGGAGAAAGCTGACACAGGAGCCTGGGGAGAGTGGGTATGAGAAGGCAGCAACTGCTCCATCCTCAGGTAGGGGAGGGCTGGACAGACGTGGCCAGGCAGCCTCCATCAAGTCCACCCTGTGCTCCATGGTTGGCTAACTTGGAGAGAAGGACGGTTGGGAGGTTCCCTTCTGAGAGATAGGAGAAGCCAAAGATGACACTCCCAGGGAGGCTGGGGGCATTGCTCAGTGGTAGAGCACTCGACTAGCATGTGTGTGCCCTGGACTCCAACCCCAGCACTGAAAAAAATCAAATAAAAAAGCAGATCTGCCCTCTCATTTGCTCATTCTGGGAGAAGGAGATCTGACACCCGTAAGTAGAAGAGGTTTATAAAACCCATCCTTGGCTCTGCACAGAAGGTGCACATTGTTCCCTAGTGTGTGTGACAGCACCTCCTACCTCATCCCACAAGCCAGTTTCATCTGAGTCCTTCCAGGCACTGGACTCCTGCTGCCTTTTCAAGCTTGTTTTCTGTTCTCCCTTCCTAGTACCTCACTCAGCTAGATTCTCTTCCCAAAGCATGCCAGGCTCATTCCTGTTTCAAGTGCTTTCTTTGCTTTTCCTCCTGCTTAGAACGCCTCTCCCTCAGCTCTTTGCATGACTGCCCCCTCATCATTTGAGGCTTAACTTAAATGTCACCTCCTCAGAGAGGCCCTCCCAGATGGTTCCTCCCTTCAGGGGCAAAGACAGAAGCAGAAGAGATGCTCCCCTCTCCCCACTCCTAGTGCTCTTAGCTGGGGGATTCAGTCACAGCAGACCACACCTGCCCACCTCCCATGCCCCTCATGTGGTGTACCCAGGAACACACAACCACACATACATATGGCATGTGGATAATGCACAGAGCACAGGCACACATTGTATTTGTGGCACACAAAATTGACCCCCACTAGCATATATGCAATACTATGTGCATACGTCCTGCACAATCACAATACCATGCATGTGAGCACACAGTGAAAATACACAGGGTGGTACATGACACTGCTATCCTTGTTCTGTTGGCAGCCTGCATTCAACACCAGTGAACACATGTGCGCACACACACACACACACACACATGCATGCACACCCCATCACCTCTCCATCCAGTGGCCATCCACCCTCCCTCTAGTCGGTGAGAAAGGAATGTGCAGTGACCGCGGCTGCCATGGGTTGGGGCGGGGGCTGCACCCCCACCACCTGGCACAATGCTGCGGATTATTAGTTCCTGGTAATTTAGTGCCCTTGTACAGAGTCGATTTGTGCCTTTCATTCCTAATTGATCTAGTGGCTGTTTAAATGGCAGCAGGCATCTGTTGAGAGTAGGAAGGTTCATAAGGCGCAATAATTCATAACACCGTCTGGAATTTGCCTTTCATGGCCCTCAGCTAAACCACTGCAGGGCTCTGCTTAAATTACAGCCACTGAGGCTTTCTTTGGTATTCCACTCAGGGCCAGGAGAATCTTGCATTAAACTGGGATCAGGTTAGATTAGACTATAATATGCTGCAGTATTAGTGGCTGCAAATGAAGACTTATACTGGAGTTTAACCCCTTCACCTGGTGTTCTCTTTGTCTTCAGCTGAATGGCTGAACCTCACCCATTGTTTTTCCCTGCCTGCTTTCTACCAGGGCTCAATAGATCTTCTGGCAATATGGGGCTGCAGATGAGCCACCCTTAAATATTGACCCTCTTTCCTGCAGACTGTACATCCAACCTGCAGTCTTGAGGCCCAGGAGTTTATGCATCAGTTTCCAAAACAAGGGTTAGGGAGACAGAGTCTGGAGGCAGCCTCTGCCAAACCTAGCATTTCATGTGAAGCAGGAATTTATCTCCTTTCATTTCCCATCTCTCCTGAGCCTGAGTAGAAAAACCCCATGCAGTGTGGGTATAAGCAGCGGTGGGAGTAACCACTGTATGTCTTTTGCCCAGAATTGTAAGAATTCTGGAATGGGACAGGAGTTTAGGGAGTTCCCCCACTCACTTACAAATGCTGTAAATACTGTGTAGGGCTTTATATTGAATTCTCTCTCAGTGTGTCCAATTGTAGGGTGCCAGAGGGAAAAAGCATGGTCTGTTTTCCTTTTCAGGCCTTAGCTGTGTCCTTCAATATGGTAGCCACTAGCCACATGTGACTATTTAAATTTAAATTAATTAAAATTCAATAAAATAAAAAATTCAGCATCCTAGTTGCAATAGCCATATTTCAAGTGTTCATTGGCCTCATGTGGCTAGTGGTTACCATATTGGACAGTGCAGATTACAGAACACTTCCATCACTGCAGAAAGTTCTATTGATAAGTGATGGCTACAGCATTCCCTCTGGAAGAGATGCCAGGGGCCAGGTACAGCACACATTCCTTCTCTCCCAGCAAGCAGGGCTGCATCAAAAAGAAAACTATATTTCATGGTCCCAAGAGTCTGAGGAGAAAGTGATGTGTGAATGCTTTTTTGGAACTGTGGGGGTAGATAATGGGGCTCTCCAGAGTTCAGGGTGAACAACCCAGACATTGACATGCAATATGCTGCAGAAATAAATGTGATGTGCATTTATGCATGCAAAATAAGTATGCATACGTATAACATATATATTCAACAAATATTTATGAAGATCCACATACCTCTACTTGACTCTAGGTGAATAAAGTATACTTGATTCCTGCTCACAGTCTAAGTGAGGAAGGAAGATAAGAAAACAAACAACTTAGAAACTATCAGCATTTGGAGGTAGTCAGGGATCTGGTGATCTCTAAGATGACACCCATATAGCCATTTAGGTAAGGAGTTCAGCTTACACATATACATCATAGAAACATGCCCATACATGTGTGGGCACACACACATGCACATTGCATTCATTGATTCATTCAGTCACTTAATATTTATAAGTACTCGCTTTGACAAGATCTAGGGATACAACAATCATTAACACAGGGACAGTCTTGGAGGCGAACAGTGAACACATAATGATGCAAATAATCATTTAATTACCACTGGGCTAAGAGTAGGATGATAGAAAAGTGCAGGGTCGATGTTACTCACATAATTGGGGTGTCTGACTTACACTGAGCCTGCCAACAGACACTGGACAGGTGGAGACATCTGCCTACCATGTGTGGGTGAGTATTTGGTCTCATGCACATCCCCCTGCATGCAAGTGTTTGTGCACATCTGCTGCCCTCAGTTGCCCCAGACATTGTGTGTGTATGTGTGTGTGTGTGTTTCTATGACGTATATATGTGAACAGAAGTACTTACTTAAATGACTCTATGAGTCTTAGCTGGGATATCACCTCTGGATGTTCACATCCTAAACTTTTCTGGATATTTCCCACATTTCTTTCCTGGGCCAACTCTGAACCAGAAATGGACACCTACTTTTTTGAAGGGTTATAACTGATCATCCCTCTCCAAACATCTGTGCAGTTTATCTGTCCAAAGAGAAAAGGTAGGAGCCCTCTAAGACCTCTGGTACTAGGGGACTGAACCCTCCATGCCAGGGCACAAACATTGCCATTAGGTTGACCCTGGGGGCTGAGAACATTCTCAAGGAGTGGGACCTGGGGAGAAGTGATGGGAATGTGGGAAAAGGAGCCAGATGGCTTCTGAGCCCAGCCAGCAGCATGGTCTCTGTGTGTGCGCATGTGTGAGTTCTTGATGTCCCCGCAGGCACCCTCTTTTCCCGCTCCTGACGCTGCTGTTTGAGAAATGTGAACAGGCCACCCAGGGCTCTGAGTGCATCACCTCCGCCAGCTTTGATGTGGACATCGAGAACTTTGTCCACCAGCAGGAGCAGGAGCACAAACCCTTCTTCAGCGATGATCCAGAACTGGACAATCTGGTAAAGACCCTCCACCCCACACCCTGGCTAGAATCTCCTACCCTTTGGTCCCCCCAAAATACCCTGGAAATGTTCCTTTTGTTAATTTATTCCACAAAATATTTTGAGTCTCCACCATGGGACACCAGATGCACCATTATAGCGGCTGAGAACCATTTCTAAGTTCTTAAACCACAAGTTCCAGGAACTGGCTTTGCTGCCAAACTCTCTCCAGTCTCTGCCCGTGGTGGTGCCAGCATCTTACTACCCACCATCCTGCAGGCAGGCCAGTTGAAAGGAGGGTGTGACATCCTGAACATCTAACATAGCTGCCCCAAGGCCTGGAGTCCTCCCAGAGAGGAACTGATGGCTGGAGTGCTATTGAGTGGAGAACGAGAGTCACAAGCATGTTCAAGCACATCAACAGAAAGACCTGGAGACACAGTCATCCTAAGAAGACCAGCACAGGCCCCTCCTGCTTAGGGGACACAGCAGATCAGATTCTCCATCAGTTTGCCACCCAGATCATCACTATAGTTTACAAAATATATATTGCTGGGCCATATCAGGGAGTTGTGATTTTGTAAGCTCAGTGGGGTCCTTGTGAATCTACATTTTATGTTTCCTAGGCAACTGCAATTGCCAGTTAGGTTTGATGGCCCCCGACCTGGATAGCATCTGAAATTTTCCTCTATCCTTGGGAATTCTGCTGCAGGAGGACATTAGAGAGGCTGCTGTATGTGTCCATCATTCTAAATAGTCCTCCTGGAATTATTAACCACAGTTCCTGATTTTTCTGTGGGTGGATTGCCCAGATTATGCACGGTGAATTTGGAAACTCTGTAAAACTCCCCCTTGTACATTGATTGATGATAGTGCTGACCTCTTGCACCCAGCATTTAGCTGGTACCTGTTCCCAAAAGGAGAACATAATTAGAAAAGCAAATGTGACTCCAAAAAGGAAGAAAGAAAAAGTACACACACGCAAACATACACAGTGCATCTGCAGAACAGATGTAAATGAGTGTGCTACCATTCTGTATTGTGAATTATCCATACCATCGCTTCAGAGTTGAGTGTGGTACTTTATGAAGTCCAGAAGAGCTACCAAGAGAACCCACCCTGGTCTGCAAATCTGTGGAGTGTTGTGATAAGGCCATCATTTAGGGAGCAGGAGCAGCCTTTGACTACAAGATAAGCACTTGCCCACTGTCAAGAGTGTTGGTGGAGGCACTGAGAGTTCCAAATCCACCTGGGCTTGTCTCTGGCCCTCCTTCTTCCCTGGCAGGGATTGAGCAGCCCCACTTCCCAAGAGGCCAGGCTGCTACCTTTGGAATCCCGCAGAAAGCTTCCCTTTGCAGGTTCACCAACTAGCCAAATATTAGGTGCAGGCTGGTCTGGCCCTGCCTTGTTCTTTGGCTAATCAGAATCAGACTACAGCGGGGAAGCAGATTTCTAGACCGCACACCCGGGCAGTCATAGAGCCAGGAGAGGAGGCAGTCACTTCTGCAGGAGTGACAGTGAACCTGGGGACCAGGGATAATTTTCCTTATTTGACACAGAAAGATACTGAGGTGTAGCTGAGCATGGTGGCACATGCCTGTAATCCCAGTGACTTGGGAGGTTGAAGCAGGAGGATCTCAAGTTTGAGATCAGCCTCAGCAACTTTACAAGATCCTTAAAATTTAGTGAGACCCTGTCTCAAAAATAAGTAAGTATTGGGGATGTAGTTCAGTGGTAAAGCCCTCCAGGTTTAATCCCCAATAAGAAAGAAAGAAACAGCGGCTTGGAAGGCTGACACAAGAGGATTGCAGGTTTGAAGCCAGGCTCAGCAATTTAGTAAGACTGTAAGCAACTTAGTGAGACCCTGTTTCAAAATAAAAAATTTTAAAAATTTTTTCTAATTAGTTATACATGACAATAGAATGCATTTTGACACATCATACATAAATGGAGGATAACTTCTCATTCTTCTGGTTGTATGTGTTGTAGAATCACACCGGTCATGTAATCATATATGTACTAGGGTAATAATGTCTGATTTATTCTACTGTTATTCCTGCCCCCATACCCACTCTCCTCCCTTCAATACCCTCTGCCTAATCCAAAGTACCTCTTTTTCCCGAGCCCCTCTTTACATATCAGAGAGAACATTCAACCTTTGGTTGTTTGGGACAGGCTTATTTCTCTTATTATGATAGTCTCCAGTTCCATCCATTTACCAGCAAATGCCATAATTCCATTCTTCTTTAAGGCTGAGTAATAGTCCATTGTGTATATACCACATTTTCTTTATCCATTCATCTGTTGAAGGGCATCTAGGTTGGTTCCATAATTCAACTACTGTGAATTGAAATGCTATAAACATTGATGTGGCTGTGTCACTGTGGTATGCTTATTTTAAGTCCTTTGGATATAAACTGAGGAGTGGGATAGCTGGGTCAAATAGTAGATCCTTTCCAAGTTTTCTGAGGAATCTCCATGCTGCTTTCCATAATCATTGCACCAATTTGCAGTCCTACCAGCAATGTATGAGTGTGCCTTTTCCCCCACACCCTCGCCAACATTTATTGTTGCTTGTATTCTTGATAATTGTCCAAAATAAAAATTGTTAAAAAGGGCTGGCTCAGAAAGAGAGAGAGAAAGAAAGGAAGGGAGGAAGGGGGGAAGGAGGGAGGAAGAAAGAAGGGGTAGGGAGGAAGGAAGAGAGAGAGGGAAAGGAAGGAGGGAGGAGAAAAAAAACAAAACAAAAATGGAAGCCCATGTTGGGATAAGGAAATACCTAAAATTGGACCGAGGAATATGAAGGAATTTAAACCTTCTTATGAGCTAGGAGTCCTAGGGAAACAAGCCTCACATGCCTGTCCCACCCCCACCTTCCAGATGAACTAGGTAAGACCCACTGAAGACAACTTCCCATTTTTTGCACAGCCTGGAAAAATCAAAACATGGCTATGTTCTGCCCTGCTAATAGTACTCAGGTCTCTTAGCATTCTGTTGAAAAAATCAGATTTTTTGATTCAATCCAATAAAACTGGGTTGAGTGTCTGCTGTGTGCCAGGCCTTACCTAGGGACATGAATTGTAGCAGCTGCCCTAGTGGTCCCAAGCTTCTGGTGTCCCCTGGACTTCTGTATCAGATGGCTAGGCTGGGAGTGGTCCAGGTGGTGGAGCATCTTTAGGAGGTCCATCTTGTTACAAGGACCTGATTTATCTAGATGAGTTAGTCAATGATTGATTGATTATGTAAATTGAGAGATTTGAAACAGCACTTAGAGACAAAAGCATCACCATTAACTATGACTTTGATGGCTGAACGCCTTTGAAGCTCGGTTTCCTCATCTGTAGGGCTAATACACCTATCTCATTGTGATTGTAATTGTAAAAAAAATTAATGAGGTGGCTCATGGAATTGGCCTTTACAAATGCCTGGCACCCAGAAGATTAATCTCAAATGCAGTATCATATCATCATGGCAAGCTGTTCCAGCTCCCTGACCTAACCTCCTGGCTCCCACAGAGATTGTATGGCTGAAGTTGGGGTATGGGGGAGTCGAACAGTGCCCTTTGTCACCCCTGCTCCCGTCCTGTGTCAGGTGGGGAGATGAAGAGACCAAGCACGGGAGCCATCATTAAAACAAGAATCATGTCGCCACAGCACAGCCGAGATGCACATAATTAGAAATTAGAAAAAGGTCAGATCGCGTTATTACCAGCTCAATCAGCTGCCGAGTGCCACAGCCAGTTAATTTGGCATCTGTATTTTTTACAACCCCGCACACGTAGCCCAACGGACTGTAACTCTTTATCCGGACAGATATACTGCGCAGCCGAGCAGGGACATAAAATGAGGGACCCCAAGCAAATGAGCTGAGATAATTGAGAGATTTATTTTTTATATATATGTGTGTCAGGGTGGCTTTCCTTTGCCCTTGAATACTGACTTTCGTAGATGGGATTATCAGGAGGGCACCTGGATCCCCACAAACGCGGAAGGTCCCCTCCCCCTACTCTCCTCCGCACACTGGGACCTTGAGCTGCTTTGGCCGGGCCCAGCTTTCTCCCACTTCCCAATTTCCTGAGGGCCTCCCTCCTCTCCCCACTCTCGTCGCCTGTCTCTCTCAAGCTCTCTACAGTCTCCCAGAGTCGCTTTTGCAAACAAATCCCCATGGGAGGGCTGAGTCACTTCTCCCAAACTGCTCCAAAGATCAGAGAGAGGGTCCCAGTTGTAGATTTCTGAGCGAGCGGCCCTCCCCTGTGAGCCTGCTGCTGCACAGCACCCCTGCTGGGGGAAAATGGGCTCTCTGAGAGTTAAGGGGATTTGAGTGGGGGCAGACCTAACCCTAAGGAGGAGCTAGTCCAGAGACCCTGACAGCCAGACAAGAGAAGTGACTTGTCAGGACCAGAACCCAAGTCACTGCCTCCTGATTTTATGCTCCTCCCCCTGTTTCTCTACCTCTTCTCCCCGGTGGCAATAAAGCTCTCACTTACAAATAAGATAGTGCCTCTAATAAAATCTCCCCACCCTCCTGGCCCCAGCCCACACTCTGACGCTCTGGGCTCAAAGTGGCTAAGCTGGACCCACCCTGGGGAGAAGAGGGCTCCAGTTCCCACAGCCCTGGTGCTCACCAAGTCTATTTCTTACCTGGTCCTAGATCGCTTCCTTGGGCCCAACAGCCTCTGACTGGCAGTTGGTAAAGTTTGTAAAATTTGCAAGTTCCCCAAACCCCTTTGAAAGGTAAAAGCTTTTTGTTTTATAAAATCTGATTTACAGGCCCCTGGTGCAGGGCCAAGGTTTTATATATTATGCAAGATTTCAAACTAAGGCTGTAAAACGTACGGTTTCAGTTTCATGCATGGAATTTTTTTATGTGTAAATTTTTTAACATTTATGGGGCACGTTTTAATGAGACTCTGGTGTGGCTCAAGGGACAGATTTCAGCTGCCTGACCGCAAAGCCAGCTCCAAAATGGGGCCCCCAAGATCCCTAGGCCCACTCTGAAGAAACAGGGCCTGAGGCTGGAGGCTGAAAAGAAGGATGCAGCTCAGAGCTCTGGCCCATGAGACCAAAGGCCAGCCCCATTCCCAGAGTTAGTAACTTCAGTCTTCAATCTAGGCTCTGCCTTGATAGGAACCAAAAATCCCACAGACACCAGGAAAGGGAAAGGAAATATTAATCAATGCTGGTAATAATTAACATTTATGGAGCACTTACCAGGTGCCAGGTACCATTCTGAACACTTTACATCTATTATCTTATTTAATCCCCTTTCCAAAACCACAAGGCATGTATTAATACTCTTCCCATTTTTGGCTTGCCTAGCATGCTAAGGCCCTGGGTTCAATCTTTCAGCATATATATATATATATATATATATATATATATATATATATATATATATAATCTCCCCATTTTAAGAGAGGAAATCACTACTAGCGCAAGATCACACAGCTAGGCAAGGGAATCAAGCTCTAAACTGCAGCCACACTAAACTCTTATACCATCCTATAGCCAACCTCTTCTTATGCCTTTCTAGGAACCAGGGTATTTTTAGGTCATTTCTAGTCACATTTCATTTAATCCTCAATACAACTCTGAGGGAAGTGTGCATGTGTGTGTATGTGTGTGTGTGGTGCTGGGGATGAAACCTAGGGCCTTGTCTATGTGCTCTACCACTGAACTGCACCTCCAACCCATGGAAGTCACAATTATCACCCTATTTTACAGGTAAAGTTCAGAGATTCAGTAAATCACTCAAAGTCTCACAGTAGATGGAAGACTCAAGATTCTCAGACTCTAAAACTTATTGTCCTTGGTTGCCCTACTTTGCTATTTAATCTACACAGTGACTCTGTGTTATGGTTTTGATATGAGGTATCCCCCCAAAGCTCATGTATGAGACAATGCAATAATATTCAGAGGTACAATGATTAGATTATGAGAGATGTGACCTAATCGGTGGATTAATCCACTGATATGGATTAATTGAGTGGCAACTGTAGGCAAGTAGGGCGTGGCTGAGAAAGTAGGTCCATGGAGGGTGTGCCTTTGGGGTTTATATTTTGTCCCTGGTGAGCAGAGTTGTCTCTCTGCTTCCTGGTTGCCATGTTCTGAGCTGCTTTCCTCTGCCACACCCTTCTGCCATATCTTCCCACTAGGATGTTCTGCCTTACCTTGGCTCCAGAGGTAAGGAGTCTACTGACTGTAGACTGAATTTTCTGAAACTGTGAGCCAAAATAAACCTGTCCTCCTCTAAACTGTTCTTGTCAGAGCTTTAGGTTGCAGTGACACAAAACTGACTAAAACACCGTGAGGTAGTTGTTATTATCTCCATTTATTGGGAAGAAATGAAGAACCAAGGAACTCGTGGCAAATAATTTTTATAGCTGGAACTTGAGCCCAATGGACCTAACATGGGAAGTCTAGCCTCTCTCTTCTGTCCTCTCCCTGCTTCTCCACATTCTGAGGCCATCGAAGTGGAAGTGCCAAGTTCCTTACTGGAAAGTGATTTAACTTGTCATGTGTGATAGTTTCCATAAAATGTTAATTCAGGGCCCCTCTGGCAGTTTCCCAGTCCCTAGTTTCACCTTTCTTCCTTTTTCCACTTTTTATTTTAGTGACCCCACATGTCCAACTGGTCGAGCCAAGCTGGCCTGTTCAGGAAAAATTCCTGATTAGATTTTAGCTTTGGCTGCCCCAGTGATCCACAGGAAATGTCAGAGAACATTAAGGAATGTGTGTTTATAAACTCCTTCTGTAGGGGAGAGTAGTCCCAGCTCCCCAACTCTCAGAAGAGGAAGGAGAGGGTAGAAGGAACTAACACTCAAGACAAGGAAACCTCCCTGATTCCTACAAGGAACTGAGCAGGTTAGCTAATCTCTGAGCCTGTGTCCTTATCTCTGGAAGAATGATAGATAATACCGCCTGTATCCCTGTGGTGATGAGACACAAATGAGATAATGGAGAGAAAAGCGTTTTGTAAATTTGTAAAGTGCTATGTGTACAAATGTTTTGAAAGACAAGGAATTATTATTATGAAGTGAAGAAGCCAGGTACTACAAGAGAGGCGACCATTTAGAAAAGAACTTGAAAGTGGAGAGGGGGACATATTGGCGTGAAGAATTGACAGTTATTGGGGACTTACTATATGTCCAGAGCATTTGCATACATGATCTTCTTCAATTTTCATAATAACTTTAAGGTGTAGGTATTATTACCACCCATTTGTACAGATAAAGTCTAAAACCAACTGTCCAAAATGCCAGGCAGCAGGTAATAGATTTGGAACATCACACACATGACTTCATAGAAAACAAGAAACCCCAGTCTTTTGTACTTTCCTAGGACGGTACTTGTGTACGTGCTAAGAGACTAAAATGTGAAGTCGCATCTTGCTTGCTTTCTTTTTTTTTTTTTTTTTTAATTTTTTTTTAAATATTTTTTTAGTTGTTGATGGACCTTTATTTTATTCATTTGTTATTTATATGTGGTGCTGAGGATCGAACCCAGTGCCTCACGCATGCTAGGCAAGCGCTCTACCACTGAGCTACAGCCCCAGGCCCCTTGCTTGCTTTCTTGAAGGGAACTTCTTTGAAGAAGAAGGCTGGATCTTTATTTTGAAAGATAAGGAAAAGAGAAACTGAAAAATAGTTCAAAACCTGGGCAGGGAATTAAGGAAACATTCATCACATTTGACAATGGTATTAAGTGGCATTGTTATTGCCACTTAGAAGGCTTGGAATAATGTTTTACATAACCCAAATCTTTAGAAAAACTGTTTAATAAATCAGCACTTTATTCTCACTTAGATGCAAAAATCCAAAATAAAAATATGTGAGAATAAAAAAACCCTGGGAATAATTTTTTCACTAGCTGAATATGAAATAATAGTAGAAAAACCAATGGGATATTAGAAACTACTGAGATTTAAAACAATATGTATTTACTTCCCTGTGATTTATAAAATACTTTCCCATTATTATCCGTTAGCCCTTACTAAATTTTGTGAATTAGAAATTATTATCCCCATTTTACAAATGAGGAGACTGAGATTCAGAGAAGTCATGGAATTTGTTCATTAACATCAGTGGACATGGCCTCAATTCCAGGCTGTTTGACAGTGAATCTTACAGGCTTTCTGCTATTCAGGCAGCTCCCGGTTCCTGCCACAAGGCATAGCATTGCCCATCTTTTTTTCTAATATTGAAGAGGTCCTACATATTCATTGCCTCAGAGTACCATTATGATTTACTCTGCCTTCTTAAATCTTTAAACCAATTCTATTAGCCCATAAAAAAGTAATCCCTTCAGCTGTGCTTTATCAGATCCGAGGATAGGTCCACTTTTGGCCACTGTGCACCCGATCTGATTCAAACATGCTGTGCATGTATTCCATTTGAACAAAAACTATTGTGGGCAGATTTTATCCTTTACTTTTTTAACTTATTTATGTTTGCTGGTTTTTGTAATAAGTGTATTTTAGTTATATATTTAAAATAAATGAATAGAGATATACACTTTGTGTATATATGTGAATATATATTGTATATGTATATATAGGTGTACATGTGTGTATTACTATATAAGAATATTTTTAAAGAAAATAAAATGTTGATTAAGAATGCAGAATATACCTAGGCATGGTGGTCCATGCCTGTAAGCCCAGCTACTAGGGAGAGCGAGAAGAAAGATTACAAATGGATTGCAAGTTCGAGACCAAGCTTGACAACTTAGAACTTGTCTCAAAAAAATTTTTTTTAAATTTGTAAAAGAGTTTGGGAATGTAGCTTGATGGTAGAGCATCCTGGGTTCAATCCTCAGTAACCCCTGCCAACAACAACAAAAAAAAATGTGGAATAGACTGGTAAATGTAAGGGAGAGAAGAAAGGGAAGAAAAGAAGAAGAAGAAAAGGAGAGAGGGAAGGAAAAGAGAAGAAAAGTTTAAGAAATTAGGATTGTTTTTGTCTGGAGAAGAAAAGAACCAACTAATTGATCAACTTGTTCAAGTCAGATGACTGGTTCAGTGTATGGCATATAGTGAGACTCAGTGTTTATTGAATGGATAAAGTTAAAGTTAAGTGAAAGGAAATTGTGCTGATGGAGGCATGATGTCCTTGGTGTCTACAGAAGGCTGAATATGCCCTTCACAGTAAGGCAGGAGAACTGTTGGCCAAATGTTAGGAGAGAGCTTCTTAATCAGCAGATTGAAGGAACATAGAGACGGTCTAAGGCAAGAAAGTAATTTCTAGACGACAGGGACAGCCTAAAAGAGAAGATGCAGCCTGTGTACTTGGTGGCTTGCACTGTCCACTCGCTTGCAGGCTCCCTGGATCATCTTGCAGAGCCAGTTAATTAAGGGCAGAAGTCCTGGTAATGTTCAGAGAATCAGAGCACAGGTGGGACCCTACAGCCCAACCCTCTTTTCACATGAGAAAGCAGTAACCCATGTGCTGAGGTGCTCTAATGCTGGGAGTGAAAGATAAGAAATCGGAGCAGCTGAATAAGGGAGCATTATCAGAGAAGGTTCTGGAAATCCCAATCTTTAATGCCCCCAAAGCTATTTGGTTTTCCTAGAACTTTATACTTCTGTCACTGAGCCCTTCCACCCCAACTCATGCACCCCTTATATTCCCATTTTCTCTTTGAACCTAAATCCTGAGAGTCTGTATTGAGGGTAAAGCAACTCAGGCTCAGGGATGAGGTCACGTGGTTTCATATCATCTACCAGCTGTGTGACTTCAAGCAATAAAAATTTAATATCTCTGGACATCATTGTCTTTAACTATAAATTATGGGCAGTAAGGGTATCCACCTATAGAGGTACTCCTCTGAAATAGATAGGCATGGGAAGGGCTTATCATAGTACTTGAGGCATAGAATAAGATATGTTTGGGTTTTGTTATCAGTCCATCAACAAGTATCTATTAAGCACTTTATAATTTGCTAACTTTTTAAATATTTTTTGGTGTGGTGCTGGGGATTGAACCCAAGGCCTCATGCATGAGCCAGACAAGTGCTCTGCTACTGAACTACATCCCCAGGCCCAGGTGCTCATCATTTTTTTAAAAAATATTTTTATTTTATTTATTTTTATGTGGTGCTGAGTATCGAACCGAGGGACTCATGCATGTGAGGCGAGTGCTCTACCACTGAGCCACAGCCACAGCCCGGTGCTCATCATTTTGAGAAGCATAAACCAAGACCTGCATGGCCAAAGTCAAGTAGAAAATTTAAGCAAGAGCACATCTTTATTAAGTTCCTAACTCCACTTTTCTGTCCAAATGATCCATATTATTGTCACCATTCTCTTTACTCAGTTTCCATCAGTCTCAGCCCCTTGAAGGGAGCACTCCATAGGACTTGTGACTAAGCCCTGCATAAAGTCATATAATTATTGGTTTCTGAGTATAAGTGACAGTATAATTTAGTACTCCAAAAACCTTAATTATATGAGCTCAATCCTTGCCCATCAGACAATCCACAAGCCCAGCCCAGGAATGGAGGCTCCCAGCTTGAAATGCCAAAGAGGCTCTAAGAAAGGTGTGACACTGGCCTCCGACCACACTGCTCTATACATAACTCACACTCAAAAATTTGTGGGAGTGGTTTCCTTCCCTTTTTATACTGTCTGAACTCGTTCCTCGGCATCAAAATGCAAGCTGAAAACTGGGAGTGTGGCATTAAATAGAGACTCCCATGTATCATAAGTGTCATCAGAACTGGATGGAAGGACAATGAGCACACCTTTATCTTTTTATACATGTGTGTGTATATATATATATATATATATATATATATATATATATATATATATATATATGTATGTATGTGTATGTATGTATATGTATATAAATGTAAACTTGTATGCAGTTATAAAAATTAATACAGAGAGAGATGTATTCCCTTCTTGCATAACCATAGCACCATTGCATAAACAAGAAAAATCTCCCAACCTTATTCAGATCTCACCAGTTTTATGTGCATTCATGTGTGTATGTGTGCAAGGGTGTGTATGCAATTTTATCACATTTATATTCATGTAAACATTATTGATGTTAAGGAACCAAATAGTTTCAACCTCCCTTCCCCACTCTACCCTCATGGATCCCAACTCACTTCTCTATTTCTATGATTTTGTCATTTCAAGAATGTTATATAGGACGCCGGGCACGGTGGTACAAGCCTGTAATCCCAGCACTTAGGGAGGCTGAGACAGGAGAATCGCGAGTTCAAAGGCAGCCTCAGCAACGGCAAGGCGCTAAGCAACTCAGTGAGACCCTGTCTCTACATAAAACACAAAATAGGGCTGGGGATGTGGCTCAGTGGTCGAATGCCCCTGAGTTCAATCTCCAGTACCAAAAAAAGAATGTTATATAGAGCTGGGATTGTGACTCAGTAGTAGAGCACTTGCCTCTCATGTGGGAGCCACTGGGTTCGATCCTCGGCACCGCATATAAATAAGTGAATAAATAAAGGTCAATCAACAACTAAAAAAATTTTTTAAAAAGAATGTTATATAAATGGCATTATATGGTATCTAATCCTTTGAGATTATTTTTACTTCTCTCAGCATAATTCCCTTATGATATATCCAAATCGTTGAGCATATCAATAGCTCATTCTTTTTTATTACTAAGTCATTCTCCATGATACAGATGGACCACAGCTACTTTATCACTCACTTATTGAACTATATTTGGGTTCTTTCCAGTTTGGGGCTATTAGAAATAAAGCTGCTTTGAACATTCATGCACAGGTGTTACTGTGAATGTACATTTTTATTTCTCTGGGATAAATGCCCAAGAATGCAATTGCTGAGGTATATAGTAAAGCAAATATTTAGTTTGGTAAGACACTGTCATACTGTTTTCCAGAGTAGCTGTACCATTTTACATTCCCACCAGCACTGTATGAGTGTCTAGTTTTTAGTTCCTTACTAGCATTTGGTATTATCACTCTTTTTCATTTTAAGCATACTGATGCGTGGGCAGTGGTAGCTTATTGTGGCTTTAATTTGCATTTCCCTAATGGCTAATGACATTGACCGTCTCTTCATGTGCTTATTTGCCATCTGTATATCCTCTTCAGTGAAACGTCTGATCATGTCTTTTCCCTATGTTCTAATTGAGGCACTTGTTATTTTACTATATAGTTTTGAGAATTCTTTGTATATTCTAGGTACAAGTGCTTTGTATATTCTAGGTACAAGTGGTTTGCAAATATTCTCTTGCTATATATGCAGTCTTTTCATCCTCTTCACAGGGTCATGTGAAGAGCAAACATTTTTAATTTTGACCAGGTCTAATTCATCATTTTCCATTCTGAATTGTGCTTTGGTATCAAGTCTAAAACTTCTTTGCCTAATCCTAGATCCTAAATGTTTGCTTCTATTTTTGGCTTTTTTACCCCCTAAAAGTGTTATGGGTGGGGTCTTCCATTTAGATCTTCACTCTACATTGAGTTAATTTTTGTCTAAGATGAGAGGTTTAGAAAATTGATCAAACTATATTATATTGTGTGCATGTGCAAAAAGTAACAGCCAATCCAGTTATTATGTATAATTATAATGCACCAATAAAAATATGTATATATTTTTAAAAAGATGTGAGGTTTAAATCAAGGTTCTGATTTTTTTGGTCATTTTTTTTGTTTTTGTTTTGCTTATGGATATCCAATTATTCTAGCACCATTTGAACAACCCCCTGTTGAAAAGCAATTTGACATTATTCATCATGAGCCACACGAGTGTCTATAGCTTTTTTCCTGTCATTTCTGGGAAATTCATCCTAAGGAAATATAATGCAGAAACAGGGAGGCAAAGCTATAAGCTTTGAAAATATTCACTGTAACACTTTTTATAAAACTGAAAAATTGGAAGTCATCTAAATACCTGACAATAGAGAATAAGCTAAGAATGGCATATGTGGAATAATTCACAATAATTAAAAATATATTTACATACTAACTGTTACCCACTCAACAAATATGTATTCCATATCTATACATGTTGGTACTGAAGATAACATAGTGACCAAATTAGACATCACTCCTGCCTCCTCAAACTCACAATCTAGAAGAAAGAATAGAGAAAACAATCCTGGCACACAGAAAAATACATTTGACAAACTAAGGGAAAAAATCACATGTACCAGGTTATTGCAAATAGGATAAAATATATTCTTGTGGAAAAAAACAAAAGGCATCCTTCTTTTAGAGTCGTGGGATCAGTTTTTTCTTTTTCAACACTCTTGTTTTCCTTACCTTCCAAAGTATTTTCTTTGTTTGTTAATAATAAAGAGTGAAGTTTCAATTGCAAAGCAGCTTCTTGCCTTGGTAGGAATCCAAGGTTAGGAATCCCCATACGAAGAGGCAACGGGCACACATACAACCATCCAAAGGGCACAGAAAACAGACAGTTAGGTATCTGGTGCCCAGTTAAGCCATGCTGGATTATTCAGTCAGTCAGCAAGTACCCATGGAGTGTCCACAAGGTAACCCATGTCACATGAAGCACTCAGAATATGAGTTTAAGAACAGACAGTCCCTGACCTCCTGGGGCACTTACAAGAAACTCTAATCTCAATCTTCCTTATGCTTGTTCAGTAGTTCACACTTCACAGAGTACCATCATGTACATCCCCTCAGATGATCACCTCAGTGATCCTGTAAAGTTGTTAGGGAGGGTGTAATTATCCCCATTTGTTAGACACTAAGATGCAGAGAGCTTAAGCTACTTGCCCAAGGTCACACAGATAATAAACGTCAGGCCTGGAGCTTGAACCTGGCCCTTCATCTCTGAGGCCAGTACTGTTCTCAGAATACCACAATTGCTTCAAGAACAGCTGTGATAACAGTGGGCTCAAAGCAAGCGAATAATCAGCAGAGAGCCATAATGAGAATTTAAATCTTGTGGATGAGAAAGCATTGCCTATGGCACGGATGGCTCCTCTCCCCTGCTGGGGCTGGGGCTAGGACAGGGGATCCTGGCAGTGAGGGACTGTGTGTGATGTAGACGCCTGGGCTTACCTCTCCTCCCTCTCCCCAGATGGTGAAGGCAATCCAGGTCCTGAGGATCCACCTGTTGGAGTTAGAGAAAGTCAATGAACTCTGCAAGGACTTTTGCAACCGTTACATCACCTGCCTCAAAACCAAGATGCACAGCGATAACCTGCTCAGGAATGACCTCGGGGGACCCTACTCCCCCAACCAGCCCTCCATAAACCTTCACTCACAGGTAACACACAGGCTGGGTCCTATCTCCTAAGATAGGTTTGTAGTAAGGTCCAAAAGTCCCCAGGCAACCTCAGAAAAGGCATTCAACTCATTGAACCCTTTCACCATTGTGCCCTCCTCTGATCCCTTCTGCTTTACCCATCAAGAATTCTAGTCCCTTTTTTATATAGACATCACCTGCCAGGGCATCATTATCTCCTGGAAAATGACAAGATCTGAGAGAGATAATGTCCAAAGTAATTCCTGGCTTCCCTGACCCAGATTACCCATGGAAAGGGAGATGGGATGTTTGCCTGGAGGATGAGCTGCAGATGTGCTCATATCTCCTGGCCCAAAGAGCTCAAGTGGGAGCTTTCTGTGCTCCTAGAAAGAGGCTTCAGGGAAGGTAGTCCTTCTCCAAGTCTTGCCCATCTAATGGATGAAGACAGTTTCCACAGGACAGCTTCTCTAGTAACTCACCCTATCCCAGTACCTCTCTCCCATTAAGGTTTAGGACCACTGTAAATGTCACCTCAACCGAGCTTATTCCAAAACTCTTCTGCCACCTACATCCTAGGAACATGGAGATGAGTAAATGGTGTCTATGTGCTATGGGTAAGAGTGGGCCCTTCTCTACAGGGCACAATGTTTTCCTCAAACCTTCAAACTAAGAAGGCTGCCTGATTATACCTTTATGCCACACTTGCTGGCATTTATATAAGCTGTAGACTCAGCTTTGTTCCCCTTTCACTGAGTTCCTGAGTCCAGAAGACACACAGGGAGCTCCTTCTGCACCCACCCTACTGCCCCTGGAGGCTTACAGTAGCCCTTCTCATTAGATAATCAGGTGTGTGGATGAGGGTAAACTTTCTAGGAATGAATGGTGAGAGGTGCTGGGAAGGATACCTATGAAAGGTTGTGCCATTTATATCCCTAGGCCTGTAAGGATAGGTTGGTAGGGGAAGAGGGAGGGACAGGCTGACCTGAAGAAGACAGCCCACTGTACATTGTGACAAGTACTGATGTGTACACTGGTATCGCATCAAACCCACCCATTGGGATCTCTGTGGGACACAACAGTGAGTACTGCACAGGACATAGGGAAAGAAGTTTATTTCCTCTTCCTCTTGCTTGAAATCACCAAATCACTTTATTACAGATCTAAAAACAGCAGCCCCGGCTTCTGCTTGCTAATATTCTCTTGAAATAGACTCATTCCTTCAGAGTCTTATTGTACTTTCCCTTATGATCAAAATTAGCAAGAAACTTGCATAAAAGAGGACAATAATTGCTCAACGAGCATCTCGTTTGTAATTTATTAGTTTCTATTATTGTGGGTTACCATGGTGACGCTGCATAGCCCCGGTGACGGGAGAGATGTAAGATAGGAGCTGAGGAGGCTGTGAGGCCTCACCAAATGGAGATGCACATTTTTATCAGTAATTTTCATGAAAATAATAAGTGAGGAGTTAATGAGATGGAAAGCCATCCTGTGGCTATTGTGAATTTTTTTTAAGTGTTGATCTAATTAGAATGCATCGGTCAGGAAAAGTAATGAGGATTTAGTGCCTCACAGAGATGTGAGGATCATATCAGAAAATTAGCACAAGTCTTTGGAAATAATCAGGTCCTTGGAGAGGCACTGGATTTCCCCTCCTGGGTCTTCTGACTCTACCTTGAGCTCTGAAGTTGGGGGTGTACCAAGGTAGTGGAGGAAGGAAGGGGGGCAGAGGGCTTAGCAGCCACTGTGGCCCTCTCAGAGTTGGGGGTCTGAGGCTGACAAGCAAGGATGTGGAAGGAGTGGGCTTTTCAGAGAAGGGGACAGTGTGCTCTAAGATGCTTCCTGCAAAAACCAGTCCTCCTTAAAAAAAAAAAAAAAAAAAAAAATCAGCCCTCCTGGGGAATTCCAGTGTTCAGTACCTCTAAGCTTTGAGTAAAGAGGGAAAAATTTGATTCCTATCCCTGGGAGCATTAGATCCCTGCCTGACGGTGAGGCTGGCCCTGGGGTAAGCCTACAGAAAGGCCTCTAATCTGCAGGGAAAGAAGAACTCAGACAACTGGGCAGAAACAAAGACACTTAGTGAGGTATTCCTACTTGATGTTACTCCAACTGTCTCTTCATTTCCTCTGAGTGCCACTGCCTCCTTCACTCAGGCTTCAGTGGGTAAATAAGGTAACTGCACATCTGCTGCTGTCCTGACCCATCCTCCTGTCTTATCTGGCCATCCTTCAGCCCCGCTTTATACCCACACATCTACTAAGTTCCTGCTGCTGGATTCTCATCCTAAAGCTCAGTGTAGGCCACTCTGATCACAAATCCTGATTGCCTCTAGAGCTCTCACATCTGACTAGCTGACATCCAAGACCTTCCTAAATCCAGCCTCAGCCTCCTTCCTGGGTCAATCAGCCTAGTCAGGACACTAGGATACTACAACCTCTTTTCCATGCCAGTCTGTTCAGGGGATACTTCCCTCTGACACACCTCTCTCTGCAGAGCCAAACCAGCCTCTTCCCAAGGGCAGTGCCAAGGCTGCTCCTTAGGAGGCCTCCCTGATCCCCCATCTAGGATGGACTTTTCCATCTCCCAACTGGCTGCCAGAACTCATTGAGCCACTGACAGGGCAAACATCACATGTGACTTTAGTTGATGGATATTTGTGCCAGTCTCATTTTCCGTTTCTAGATAACACTTTTTTTAAAAAGTTGAGACAGTATTTTATACTTTTTTTTTTTTGGTACTGGAAATTGAACTCAGGGGCATTCGACCACTGAGCCAAATCCCCAGTCCTATTTTGTGTTTTATGTAGAGACAGGGTCTCACTGAATTGCTTAGTGCCTCGCCGTTGCTGAGGCTGGCTTTGAACTAGCGATTCTCCTGTCTTGGTCTCCCTAAGTGCTGGGATTACAGGCTTGCGCCACCGCGCCCGGCTTAGTATTTTATATGTTTAAAATCACCAAATCACTTTATTGCAGATCTAAAGACAGTGACCCAGGCTTCCACTTACTAATATTCTCTTAAAAGGGACTCATTCCTTCGTAGTCTTATTGTACTTTCCTTTATGAAAGTACACAAAGTGTGCATGATCCACCGCCAGCAAGTATTTGTTGAGAGAGGTAATGCAGTGGGGGTGAGGGAGAGAAATCCAAAGTAGGAAAAAGAAACAGGAAGAAAGGAAGGGGAGGAAAGACAAATATAGAGGTCAACATTCAGGAGGGAGGTAGGGACAGGCTGAGGCATTGAACACGACAAAGAGACAGAGATCCACACAGATGGAAGAAAAGGGAGAAGACTGAAGAAGAAAGCAATGGAAAGAGGAGCGGGCAGCAATAGTGAGAGGATGACGGAAGGGGGCTCAATGCACAGTCTGAGGCACGCGGGGTAAGAGAATGTGAGTAGGAGGCGACCTACGCTGGCTGTGCGCATCGCTGCTCCCTGGTCAGGCTCACTGTGTCACTGAGGTAGAGCGGGAGCTTGCATGGGGTCTCCCAGGAAGGAGACCTGCTGCCAAAGGACTAGTCCAGAGACTTTCAGTGTGGGAGGCCAGTTTCAGGAGCCAATACCTAAAGGAAGGAGACAACGACTGTGTGTGGTGTACGCATGCGTGCGCCGCACTTTCGTCATGCTCCGACCTTAATCCCCCCAGCCTGAAATAGCTGCTCTGAGCGCCAGCCCAGCCAGAGGAGGGGTGTCTACCCTCTGGAACATGATCCTCGGGATCAACATCCCGGCTGCCTGCCAGCTTTGTTGCAAACTGCTGGCTCATGGTTTTCCCTGTGTGCTAATCACCCAGCCTTGTGTGGCAAAATGGGAGACATTTTTGTCTTCCAATTGGTTGCCCCACTCCCAGATGCCATGTTGTATCCTCCCGCGAGCTCTGTGGGGTTTGGAGTGTTCCCTGCTTGCCTTCCACTTCTATATGTGGGTTTTCTCTGTGGGGGTGGAATGGAGGTGGGAAGCAGTAAAACTAAAACAGTTTCAAAGGACTTAAACTAGCTTTCAGCACAGCTAGTTCTTTCCACCTCCCTAGGAAGCCATCCCATCCTGCCTGCACCCAGCAATATCCAGGCTTCTTGCAGGGGCAGCCTCCTCAGTACCCAGGGCACTCATTTTAGACTCCTACTCTGGGTTCTCCTGTCCTTCCTCGAGGACATAAACCAAACCATTTCACTAGAGAGAGTCAAACTCCTGTCTTGCTCAAGCAAGTACTAATTTGGCCTGAAATTCGTCCTTTTTTCTCCGTGGAGATTTAGACTCAGCTCTATTACAGGTGAATCAGACTGAGCCACAGTTCATTCAGTCACCAAGCATCGGGGGATACTTATGTATGCACAGTGCTAGATCCTGTGAGAACACAGGTGAATAGTCCAGGAGGAGCTCCCAGTACCAGGGAGAGGCTGTGAGTCACACCTGGAAGTTTAAATAAATGACATCAGCCACAGAAAGCCCAGAGGATGGAAAAATAGGAGGAAAGAAGCAACTGAAGAGGTGGTGAGAGGGCTGCAGGAAGGTCCTCCAGATTGAGCAGACCACATGTGTGGCAGGAATTGCCCTGATCCATCTCCCCAGTGAGCCCAGGCCTGACATCTGGCCCACGCACCTTCATGGCCAGGTTTATTTCTGCCCATCCAAACTTCAGTATGGAGTAGATAAGCCAAAAGCAGTTTTGCCCACTGTGATGGGAGAAGGTACAGATTCACTGGACTTGGGAAGACTTCCTGGGAGAGGAGGTCTTTCAGGTGGGCGTGGGAGAGGTAGTAGCCCTGTTAGTATATCTAAAGGTGAGTATTTCCAGTGTAGCAAGAAGTCTGGGAGAAGGTGAGGAGCACAGCCTTTCGGAATCCCCAGAGAGTAGATAGTGGAAGGTGAAGCTGTCACTGTTCATCTATGCATCCTGCATCCATTCACGTACTTGCAGAGCCTCCAGGAATGTAAAGATGGATGTGGCACAGCCCCTGACCTCAACATAGAATGAAGAGTATCTTGCAGCTAAATTTATGAGGGGGTTATATTTTGAGGCTGTCCTAGTGGCCAGCTGCTAAAGATTTTAAAGTGAAGAATGTAGGCAATGGGTCAGGGCTAGAGACACATGGGGGACAAGTTATTTGAATAGCCATATCTTGTATAGATAGCTCAAAGAAGAACTATATCAACTTTTTGTGTGTGTGTGTGTGCTGGAGACTGAACCCAGGCCTTGAACAAGCTAGTCAAGTGCTCTACCACTGACCCACACCCCCAGACTCTCAAAGAAGAATGGGAGGACCATCAACATTGATTGAACCCCTCCTCCATCCTATACAGTCTCAAACATAGGTACTTTACATATAATATGTTATTTGATCCTCACAAAGGGCTTCAAGGTGCACATATTTTCTCCATTTTACACCCAAAGAAAGAGAAACTGAGAGGAAGTAGACACTGGTCCTAGTTCACAGAACTAATATGTGGCAGTCTGGGGTGGGTTACTCCATTTTTTTCTTTTTCTTTTTTTCTTTAATACTGGATGCTTTTCCTCTGAGCCCTCTACCACTGAGTTACATTCCCAGACTTAAATTTTTTATTTTGAGATAGGATCTCACTACTTTGCTCAGACTGGTCTTGAACTTGCAATCCTCCTGTGTCATCCTCCTGTGTAGTTGGGATTACAGTTATGTGCCACCACACCCAGGCTAGGGTGGGTTACTCCAAAACCTACATTCTTCTTGCCATGTGGTTATATATTTTTTGCAACACAAAGGAGAGCAGGGGTCCTGGGTCCCAAGTGGGGAGATGACCCTTCCTGGCTGTAGCATAGGAATTCAGGGAACAGAGATGAAGAAACCAATTGCTAGGGAGTAAGAATTAGCAGATAGATTGGAAGTGGGAAAAAGAAGGGGCCAACGTGAATAGAATTTTGAATGCTGGGTTTTGCAATCCAGATACAGCTAGCTCTTCAACTGTGTGACTCCTTAACAGAACAGGAAGTGGGCTAATCAGCACATCCCTTCCTGGGAAAAGTGGGGCTTATCTACTGACCTACAGGAGTTTTGCATTTTCAGAGTTGGGAGTGGGTAGTGGAGTTGTGGGTCTAGAGGTTCTGACTATGGCTGAGCATCTTAAGGACTTGACCTATGAGTTTTAAGCCCAGGTGGGGAAAGGAGGAGACCTACCTTGAAAGGATCACCACTCAGATGGAAAGGGCACAGCCCAAACCAAAGTGGCAATAAGTTGAGTTCTCTGTTCATAGATGTTAAAGCTGTTCCTTTAGCTGGTTCCTAGCCCCCAGCGCTCCAGTCAGGGGGCCAGGAGACCAAGAGGCAGTCCTTCCCGCCAGGCCAGTGAAACCTGAGAGTTTCTCTTCTTTCGAGAAGGAATGTTCCTTAAGAGCAGCAGCTGCTGCTTGTCCCCACAGGCTGAGCTGCCTCTCTCTTAAGAGTAAAGCCCCCAACGGGAGTGGGACAGGGACAGGATTAGGTGGCTTGTTTATATGAGCTTGGCTTCCCTGAGTTTGCGAACCTAGCTTTTCTTGGTCTAAGACAGGACTCCAGCTCTGCTAGTACAGAGAACTCTGCCAGAAAGGGTGTTTGGGGACAGGGACAACCTCCCCACCCATCTAAGATGTGTGTATGTGCATGGACACATCTACCACTCCAGGCCACATCCTAGGGAGGTCATGCACTTATAAAGCATCCACCACGCACTTAACATTGTGCTGGGCAGCTTGGGGGGGTGGTGTCAAAGAAAGATCTCTCTTTCCCTCGAAGAACCTGTGACTAAGCTAGTCAAGAGGACACCTGCATAAAAAAGAGAACCTTTCTGGTGTGCGTTCGGTATGTAGGAAGCACTGAAGAGTCAAGAGGAGGGCCTGTGGTAATGCCCTGGGTAGGGACAGACCCTCCAGCAGAAGTGGGGTACTCTGAACCCATCCCCACCCTTCCCCCAACCCAGGCAAGTTAGCCCCAAAGCTTTCCTCCTGTGGGTTGAGGTGGTGGATTAGCAGAGACCCCTAGTGGCCAGGGTGAGGATGGCAGGTGCTGGCCCTCCAGCTCTACTCTTCCGCACTGCCCCCCACTAGGGAATGACATTGGTTTTGCTACAATCCTCAGCTGCAAGGAGCTGGAAGGTTTTTGCAAGACCAATCAGTTTATTCCCCTGTTTCACAGGCATCCTCGAAAGATAAAAAATTCTAACTATTGTAAACAGCTTCAAGGGGAACTTTTCTATCATTTTTTTCATTCCTTCATTTTTCATCCCATCTTGGTTTCTTCCAGAAATTGCTTCTTGCAGTGGAAATTCAGTCTCCCTGGGCAGCTTAGCCTAACTTTTCCCTGTTAACAGTGAAGAATGGTGCCTTACAAAGGGACAACTCTTCCTGGGCTGACATTAGACCAGTGTCTGAGTCCACAACTCCTGTCCGTTCATGTGTACCCCACAGTCCTCTAACTTCTAGAAGTCATCCTAGAGCCCTTCCTGATTCTTAATCAGTCCTTCTTGATCAATTCATAATTTCTATGTTTCGAAAATGAGAATTGAAATAAAACTCACACAGCAGCCCCAGGAACCAGGGTGTTGAGGTGGGCCAGTGGCTGGCACTCCGGGAGCAGGCATGCTCCCCTCTTCTAAACCCATGGCCCTTTCTTGCTGTCTGCCTCTGTGTCTCAGGTAAACAGCACATGGGGAATAGGAGTGTGTAACCTCCAGGAAGCCTGTGCAGCACAAACTGTGGGTGTCCATTTGATTTTCAGGCTTTGGGCAGAGGGATACCATGCTGAATTCCTGATGGGACAAGGCAAGGAGTTCTTGGGCAAGATAACCAGCTCTCACTCCTTGGGTCCTGCAAAATTCAAGCAGGGACTTGAAACTCTGGATGCTGGAAAATGTCACTAAAACTTACCAGATGTGCTTCTCACCTCTTTATGGGTGCTAAGAAGCCTAAAAGGAAGCGGCTGTATTTGGATCCAGACAGAGCAACATGCACCTGGATATAGAGTCTGATAAGCCTCCAGGGGAAGCTGTCGAGTACTGCATGCTTAGCCAACAGATTCTTTCCCAGGGCTGCTACCAGGTAGCTCCTTTCTTCAGAAAAGACTTGTAGACTATTCCTGAAGATTTAGAACTGACCTATCACCATTCTGTGGAGCTAGGGATGAAGGCTTGTCTTGAAATTGCAGCAGAGTGGTGTCTTGGAAGTAGTTTGAGACAGGGGCTACACTTAGAATTATGGGGCTTGGCACAAGGGCTGAATAGCATCTTAGGCAAGGAGGCATGACTGAAGGGGGCTTGTGGCAAGATTTGTGCCACTCTGGCTGGGTGTGCAAACTCAGCTAGACATCTTCTGTTGCTAAGTTAAGATCCTGAGTAGCTTTAGGACTTCTAGGACAGGTTTTAAATCCCGGCTGTGCTACTCCCTATTTGAGTAACCTCAGCCAAAGAAAGTAGAAAACAAATTATGGGATGGATAAGTGTGCCAGGCACTGTGCTTGCACTGCAGCCTGTCCACCTGACCCCAGAGCTCATTACCTCTCTCTGTGAGCATCCATCAGGGCCAAAGGATCTATATTTGAGGCTCAGCTATGTGACTCTGGGAAGTCACTTCCATTCTCTGAACCTCATTTCCTCTTCAGAAAAATAGAATAATCTTTCCCTCTGACCCCATAAGGTGATGGAAAGATTAAAATGAAATAGTGTTGCCAAAGAATGCTGATATGCAGTGTGCATAGTAAGTAGGTAATTTTCAGACCCTTATGATCTTTGGGGCCAACGAAGGAGGGTTTTTAAAAATACAGATTGCTGAGGATCTGACCAGTAGCGCTGAGATTCCTTGTCTTTAAAAACACCCAACGCCAGAGCTCAGGAGGTTTGTGAAACAGTTCCATGTTGCAGAGGTAAGAGAAGAATACTATTTGCCCAGACTTCTGGTATGTGAGGATTTGTTTCCTCTTTCTCACCCCAGCTAACATGTGGCCAGCCCTGACCCTATCTTTGGTCTCTACCCCTAAAGTTTTCCATTCCATTTCTCTGCTGATAAAATTTGGCTGTCTCTTAGCACCTCCCAGCCAAAGATCCAGAGAAGGGAGAGAAGTGGAAGGAGAGAGAAGGATCCGATCCAATGCATAAATTGCCTTCAGTTACACAAACTGGGTGAGCTGGCATGGAATTTGTCCAAGCCACAGGGTAGAGAACCAGCCAGAGTTTGAGTAAGCAGATGAAGTATCCAGGTGCTATCTCACCCTCTGCCTTTGGCTGGAAAATTGTGTGTTGGTTGAATCCCAAGGGACACATCTTGTATTTATGTTACTGACTTTGCCTGCAATTTCCTAACCTTGCTGAATACTTTTTTGGGGTGAAGAAAGTCTGGGACAACTCTTTATGCTTGAAATTCTCAAATGTATCTACCAAAAGAGAAGCTCCATAGCATGGATGGTATCAAATGACAGAGTATCAAGCAGTCACTTCCATTTGCTTTAGGGTGAGTGGCATGGAGGATCCTCTTCCTCTCTTCAATTTACCTTGCAAATTTGCTTCAGCTTCCAATAACATCAGGACTGGTTTACAACCTGTGAGAATGGTTGGTTGGGGTTTTGGAATGATGGAGCTCAAACTTGAAGCAACCTCATGGCTGAAAACTCTGACCTTAAGGGCTCCTGAATGACAGCACTGGGCCAATACATTCTATAAAGAAGGAAGTGAAGTTCATAGAAGCATCACACCATGATTCCCAATCTCAGTGCCTTTTCTCTGGCATGCGTGCTGCTTTGGACTTCTGTGGGATTATTCTTATCTGTTTCCCTTGCCCTTAGTGACTAGGATTCAAGGAGCCCCTTATACACCAGAATCCAGCACAAGGCAGGTGTTCAGTATCTGTAGCTGAAGGAGAGCTGTGCTCTAGTCCTGTTGCTGCCGACCCCTATGTGACCTTGTGCAAGTCCCTGGGGACTCTGGAATCTCAGTTTCTTATTTGTACCTCAGGGAGTTGGAATGTGTAGTGGCTCTAAAGGGCTCTTACAGTTTCTTAGGTGTCTGCATGTTAGGACCCAATTTTAAACTCCAACTGCATGAACAACCAGGCCAAGAGTTTTGACTCAAATAATGAACCTCACTGGTTGGGAAGCGCTGCAGAGTTCCAGAAAGGGGAGGCCAAAGTAAGAGCTGCCCTCTACTTTCCCCAAGGTCACAGGGGCAGAGATGAGCCAATAATAGAAGCAAGCTCCCCTCCTGCTTCACTCACCAGGAAGAGTGAGAAGTGGGATCCAGAGATCCATGCAGCAGGCAGATAGGAGGAGAGAGGGCTCCACTCCAGTTCTCCTGGTACTGAGTATTTATAGGCGTTAGCTCTCCAATCCTCAGGCTAGGGACCGTCCAGTGGGGCAAGGGAAAAAAGGCAAATTAGGAGTAGATGCCAAGGGAGATTTCATCAGCGTAATCCAGTGAGATATAGAAACTAGCATTGATTTCCATCTCCTAGGGGGGTTCTGTCAATTCTCAGTGCCAAGGTCTTGGAGGAAACTCACTGTACTATGCCCTGTGACACTTTCCCTTTGTCTGTTGCTACAGGCTGGCAATCATTGGCTCAAGGTTTCTTCCGAACACAAGGGCCTTCTCACTTCAAATTCTAGACTGTCCCTGGAGACTGAAGACCTAGGTTTCTTCCAGTCTTAAAACCAAAGCTAGGAAGCTGGAGTCATTTCCCAACCACCTCATTTAGTCTAGTTTCTTGATTGCTTTGCTGTTTCTAAATCTTTGCAGTTCATGCCTTAATGATTGTAGCATTTGAGCTTTGGAATGTCAGCCTATGTGGCCATTGGACCTGTTAACTGGTTCAAGCCCTGTTTTTCAGATGAAGAATTTTGACTGTGAAGAGCAAGAAACCCAAGAGGGTCTCTCAAGCCTCCTTCTTCTCTCCCTCATTCACTACCTATCTTGCTTTCTCCAAACCTAGAGACACTTACTTCTCACACATCCAGGTCCCTTTTCACAAACTCTCTGAGACCCAATCACCTTGTGTAGGTTCCCCAGAAAGCAGGCCCCTGTTGTTGGGTTCCTTAACATCAAGTTCAAGGTCTTTCCCAAGTGTTAAATGAGCATGATAAGAAGATCGGGGGACCAGAAAAAAATTGTATTCTTAGCTGCCTTGACTACTGCTAAAACAAACCACAGATTGTCTACTGGTTAACAATGAGGGACAAAGGGAATTCTGTGTTGGGAGCCTGAGGAAGAGAAAAGAATCAATGATGTGTTGAAGACAATGAAGTTGAGACTTATATAAGATATAAGACAAGTTATGCAGCGGCTAGTGTGGCTTTCTTATTATTTTTTATTTTCCCATATTTTTGGTGCATTATAATTATACATAATGGTAGGACTTGTTACATATTCATTTGTACACGATATAACAATATAATTTGGCGAATATCATTCCCTAGTATCTTAATTATTTATTTTATTTTATTTTATTTTTAAATATTTTTCTAGTTGTTGATGGACCTTTATTTTATTCATTTATTTATATGTGGTGCTGAGAATCAAACCCAGGATCTCACACATGCAAGGCAAGTGCTCTACCACCAAGCCACAACCCCAGCCCTTAATTATTTTTTAAACAAGTATTTTAGTATGATATGCTAGGTGTTAAGGATACAAAGGTAAAAGTTGGAGGGCAGGGGATGTAGCTCAGTGCTAGAGTGCTTGCCTAGCATATGCAAGGCCCGGGTTCCATCCCCAGCACCTTAAAAATGTAAATAAAATAAAACATTGGAGGGTACCTTGGGCCTATTATGGAGTCTAATAGATGTGTGCTAGAGATACGTAGATGCTGTTGATGCTGAGCAGATGAAGCTCAGTCCTCAGCTACACGTTGGAATCACCTGGGGAGTTTTAAAACGCCAAAGCCCAGGACACACCTGTCACCCATTGAACAAGAATCTCTGGGGCTGGAACCCACACATCATTACTGGAGATTCCAAAGTGTAACCTAGGTGAGATCCACTGGTTTAGGGGACAGTTTGTGCCTCAGGTTGTCAGGGGAATGGAGCAGTTAAATGGATGATCATTGTTGGCTTTTTGGTTTGGGTTTTATCTAGTTTTTTAAATGTTGAGCCTTACCCTTGCTGGAAAGCCACGGGAATTGCCTTCTGGATTCAGGCCTGGTGAGGAGCAGAAAGGAAGAGGAAGGCAAGAAGGGGAAAGAGGAGAGGGAGACCTGGGATCTGGAGTATCTAAGCTGTCAGGGACACTGTCACAAATCATGCCTCCCTTACTACCAGGACCTCCTGCAGAATTCCCCCAATTCCATGTCTGGAGTCTCCAGTAACCCCCAGGGGATTGTGGTCCCAGCCTCAGCGCTCCAGCAGGGCAACATCGCCATGACAACCGTCAACTCACAAGTCGTGTCAGGTCGGTGCAGGGAACATGGTGCTGGGGATCATGGGGAGCACTGTGGGAGCAGAAAGCATGGCCCCTTAGGAATCCCAGGATCAGGCATGTCCTATGTCAAGGGAGGGGCTTTTAGCTGTTTCTCGACTGTAGCGTTCTGCAAATGGTTGGCACCAAGACCTGATTGTTATGGGCTGGAACAAGTTTGGGTCAAATTCTCATGAGTCCTGTCCCCCAAGACTTAGGAAAGCTATTGTCCCTTCTCCCAAACACTTCCCACCAGAGGCTCTGCTCTGACTCTGGACACCATTTCCCCCACCCACCCACTCCACCCCTACAAGTGGAAGGAGCATGCCTTACTGCCCCAGGGCTGCTGAGCAGAGGGTCTTCACCTATCAGTGCCAAGCAAATTGGGGACCCTGCTTGCCTGGTCTCCTCCCACCCCATGGCAGGAGACCCAGAAGCTGGTTGTCTCCTCAGGTGGAGCCTTATACCAACCGGTTACCATGGTAACCTCCCAGGGTCAGGTGGTCACCCAAGCAATCCCCCAGGGAGCCATCCAGATCCAGAACACACAGGTGAGTGTATGTAAGTGTGTGTACATGTGCGTGGGTGAGGGGAGGGCACTGCTGAATTCATACTAGCTGTGAGGCACTTTACACAAGTAACTCATTAAATCCTCACTATTACTCAAAAGGTATCATTATTCCTACTTTACAGATAAGAAGCTGGGTCTGGTAAAGGTTTTTATCAGCTCCTGGGATTTTGCTGCCTCCTGAGTTTACATCAAAGGATCCTGCACTTCCTTTTCCAGATTGAGCCACTCTGTAACTTGGTGGTGTAGAGTGTAGATCTATAGAAAGATCTGAAGTCAGAGGCACAAGATCTGACATGAACTCTGTGATCTTGGATAAGTCTCCTAACCTCTCTGAGCCTCAGAGTTCTTATCAATAAAACGGGGATTAATACCAACTGCACACAGTCCAACCACCCACAGGCCTATTGTGAGGATTAACCATGCTAATGGATAGGAAAGTGCTTTACAAACTCTAAATTGTCACAGAAATGCTAATAACTATGAGATGATTTATAGCAATTTGATATCTTCAATACTCTCTGCATGGTCCTGTTTCCTCTATCGTCTCTCACATCCCTTTTCTCCCTCCTACCCTCCTCCTTTTCTTTCTCCTTCCCTTCTGCCCTCACTCCAAGACTCATCTTCTTTCTCTAAGGGGCTGATGTGGTAGGAGAGGGAAAGGTGAGCTCCCCAGGGCCCTGAGAATGAGTTGGGAAAGGGGGTTGGCAGCAAGAGCCCGCCATCTCTGTGGCAACAGGTCCCCAGCCGCTGGCCTCACAGGCTGCTGATGCTGACTTTTTCTCCACGTGCCCTGAAGGTTAACCTTGACCTCACCTCCCTCCTGGACAATGAGGATAAGAAGTCCAAGAACAAACGAGGAGTCTTGCCCAAACATGCCACCAATATAATGCGTTCTTGGCTTTTCCAGCATCTCATGGTGAGTGTGTGTCAATGTGTACTGGGTGGGTGGGGGAGTCACAGTGGGAATGCCAGACTGATGTCCTCTCCAGACCTGCGGGGTATGGCCTCAGAGAGGGTGTTCTGATAGGGATATCAGCAGGAGGACAGCTCAAGGGAGGCTCAAGTGGGGCCTACAGAGACTTTCTAGTACTTGCTGGTGCTACTGCCTCAAAAATACATGACAACAAAGGAGGTGATAGGGATGAACACTTTGGAGAGAGTTAAGCACTGGGCAAGTGTACAACACTGTTTTGTGGACAGAGTGAAGTTCAAGAGGAGGGATTGTGGTTACTGGAAGAACAGGTTAATTCTCTATCAGGGTTCCAGAGTCCACTCTGCTGGGGAAGCAATGTATGTATCCATTTCCCTCTGGGTCAGAACAGCTGGACAAGGTACAGCTTAGAGGAGCTTGGTTAGAGCACTGGCTCTGGAGGACAGTCTAGGCTGGAATCCTGGCTTTCTCACGTAACCAGCTCAGCTCTATGATACAGAGCAACTGCTGTCATAAGTCTCAGTTCCCACCTTCTTTTTTTAAAAATATTTTTTAGTTGTCAATGCACCTTTATTTCTTTTATGTATTTATATGTGGTGCTGAGAATCGAACCCAGTGCCTCGCGCATGCTAGGCAAGCGCTGTACCACTGAGCCACACCCCAGCCCCAGTTCCCACCTTCTTAAAATGACACAATGCCTTGGATTTAAATGCAGTGTTTATAAAATGCTTACTATGTGCACATGATGGTAGGTAGGTGTTTGCATGTGGTGTTAGCTATAAAAGATAAGCCTCTGATTGAATGTTAGGAATGACACGAAATTATAATCCCCTGCGGCACTAATTTCAAGGGTTGTAGCAATAAAAACCAATGACTGTGTGGGGGCTGACATGTGTGTGTGTCCTGGAATAGGGAGGCAGATTCTGTGCCCACAAGCAGGATTCTAGCAGTCTGATCTGGCATATCAGGACACACTTATACACATATAAGACAAATACAGAGGGGCTACGGACACATGGGCCTGAGAACTGTGGGAAGAACCAGGAATGAGGAGAGACCTTCCTGTGGAGAGAAGGAAAGAAATCAAATGGACCGTAGAAATTAATTAATCAGTCAATCCTCAGCCCTTCATCTGAAATGGGAGAGCCTCCAGAAGCCACAGAAACTAAGCCTCAGCAATGGCTCTCAGACTTTAGGGGCAGAAGACTGAATATGGTCTTAAGGATTCTGCCTTAGAGATGCTGATCCTCTGTGTCCCCAGAGAATGGGAAGAATCATTGTTTGGCACTAGATGTGGGGCCACAGCTTGGCATCTCCCCAAAGCTATCCACCCAACTCTCAGGACTTGGTACTTCTTCAGTGTTTTGCTGAGCAAGCAAATTTAAAAATCCCTGTGTAGTTTGGAAACCGGGAGTTTCAAATTAGAAAACTAATTTGGAGAGAAGAGGCTGGAAGACTGAGGGGAAAGGCAAGGAGAAGCTGGAGAAACACCCCAGAGGCTAAACAATGAAGCAAGGTAACCAGGGGCAGATCCAGTCTGGATCTCATGGGGGTGATGCTCTGGTTTCCTGTCTGTTCTAGTTTCCAAAATTTTCAGAAAACCAATGAGCCCTTTGGCCAGTTGGTGGCTCCATGAGCCCAGGGTCCATGTCACAGCTTGCAGCCCACCCATGGGAAAGAGGGGCTCCCTGAGGAAGGATCTGTCATCTCTGCATGGACCTATCTGTCACAACCAAGATCAGGGCAGTACAGGCTACCCTAACCCTCAATGGATCAGAATCAGGCTCCATACACTGTGGTGTGGTACCGACAACTACAAGATGAAAGCTCATAAGCTTTCAAGGCCACCAGACCTGGGTTCAAATCTAGGCTTTGCCTTTTACTCTCTAATCTGGACACTCTCACCTCTTGTGAAGATCACAATGAAGCCATGAAATAATTACAAAGACCCTGGAACACTGAGGTGCTTAATAAGTGCTCATTCCCTTTCTTCCTTTGCCTCCAGTCCCCATGCATTTTTTAATTTGCATAAAGACTTTTTTATTTTTATTTTTGTTTGAAAGGGATCCTTATGTTTAGAAGTATCCAAACACTTCAGGCAAACTTGAGCCCATGAGATCCAATTCAGTTTCAACTCAGAAGTAAAATGTTGCAATACAGAAAATATTCTACTCACTTAGGTTTGGGCCAGAATGTAATGAATGGTTCTATCCTAGCCCAAGACCCATAGGCTTACAATTTTACCAGAAGAACAAAGATGTATGTGTTTAGAGAACCAATCACAATCAAATATTCACCCAGTAAGCTCTGTGTAAACATTAACTTGGCTATAAAGCATTCATCCAGCTGTCTCTTTTCAAATTTACTCAGACCACACATACACAAAAAGACATAAACTAAAAATAACACAATAACTAGAGGTTGACATCTGAAATCCTCTTCCATTAAAGTATCCAAGTCAATGCAACAAGTATTTACGTTAAGAACTGAAATGTTGGGGAATGATTCCAAACATTTGATAGGGCTGGATATTAGCATACATCTCCCATCTGCCTGATGATGCTCCGTAGAATTCCATATCTATGAAATACCTGCTTTCTGATATCCTTCAGAGAATTCCTGACAGGAGTGCCCTTGTACCATACTATTTGGCATAAACCCAGGACTCAGGACCTACCTTTTTGCATTTTTGAAAACAGATGTGAACACACCTGCAAACCACCTCAGCTACCTTCCAGTCCCCACTTGCAGCTCAACTCTTTAGCCTAAGATTGGAGGGTCACTCAGCTCAGTCCCTCCTGGCTGTGCCACATCTCTCATCTGAGACCTCAGTTCATGTTCTGCCCTTTCCTTGTGAACCATCCTCTGTAGCTCAGGGTCTGTTCTTTCTGCTGTCTGGTCACTTCCAACTGGATTTGGGAAGATAGGGGAGCGAGGGAGAGAAGAGGCTGGAGGGAGTAGCTAAGCACCAAACAGAAGAAAAGAAAGGACCCATGTTGGCTTTATAAAGACACCTAGGACAGTCTAGAAGACTTGCCAAAAAGCATGAGTATGAGCCTTCTGCCTGAGTTCACCCACCCACTCTGCTGTTCTCTCTAGCCTGGAAGTATGTGTAGCTGCAGATGCTAGTAAGAAAGCGCTTAGCAAAGCCCTCCCACAGCTAATGCCTTCAACACAGCAGCCTCAGGAGATGAGAACGGATGGGCTTCCAGGTCTCCAAAGTCAGAACCCAGAACTTCTAAACTGAAAACGCAAAATTCTGGTCACTCTAGAGAAATAAGCACACACAGCTGGCTTCTATAGACCACAACTGCCTCTGCAGCCCACAGCTGTCCACTGTAGACCATAGCTGTCCCCTGCACATCATGGCTGTCCTCTGTAGACCACGGCTGGGCCACACAGCCTGGTTATCTCTGTATATATGGACACACACACATACACTCTCTGCCAGACCCCAGCTTCAGGACGGAAGCTAAAAGGCTCCTGGTAACCAGGCACAGAAGAGAGGAGACAGGCCTCGAAGCCAGGCAGATTGGGGTATGAATTGAGTTTCTCGCAGTAACTACGTGATCACTCAGATTTTATTTCTTTGAAAAGAATAAGGTATTTATTTCCCATGGGTGTGAACATTAAATAAGAGAACACCCATAAAGAGCCAGATTCACCATACAGTCAACACTTAAGAAATTGTTCACTTTGAACTTTTTAGAACAGCGGACCAAGAGCAAGTTTTTAAGGGTAAAGTCCAACATTTGAAAATTAATTAAAGGTGGATATCTAATGTGTCATTTTGACCTGTAACACCTACTGAGTTTTCCATCATCTAATTCTAAGAATATACTGATGAGCACAGTGGCTTACCCATGCTATGTGTGTGCATTAAATCTAAATGCTTTCAGGCTAAATTTCTCAGGAATAGGGACCATGCATTATTCCTGGTCTGTGGGCCCCACAGCATTGATTCCCAATGTGTGTACCTTCATAGGACTTTGCTTGGCATTGCTGCCAAAAACAAGTTCCATGGTGAAATGTTTGAGCAAATCTGGGTTCTACAAAGGTTAGTCTATTTCTTCTTTCTTAGTGTTCTAGGTGGCGTTGGGAGCTCAAGAGAGGGTTAAGGCTTGAAGCTTCTTCCAAATGTATTTCATGGCTCCAAATCATTCTCGTTGTCATTGTTGCTCTGAGAAACAACCCTGAGACTGAATTTCTTGGGAAACAGAACCCCAGGGTAACAGCACAGTGGGCAGGCAGTATCTCTTCAGTTTTGGGAAAGAAGAATAGAGAAGGTATGAAATAAAAACACACCTCAGTGTTCCACAGATATTCTGTATCCAGTGCAGCTGGGACAACTAGTTTGTTGGTTGGATAATTGGAAAAGATGGTTAACAAACAACAAAAAAAGTAGCAACCATTCAATATTCAAAAGATATGCTT
>PVHX01001563.1:123068-192101 GCA_004024805.1 Geosciurus inauris
GGCTCAAGCCTGTAATCCCAGCACTTAGGGAGGCTGAGACAGGAGAATCGCAAGTTCAAATCCAGCCTCAGCAATGGCGAGGCGCTAAGCAACTCAGTGAGACCCTGTCTCTACATAAAACACAAAATAGGGCTGTGGATGTGGCTCAGTGGTCGAGTCCTGAGTTCAATCCCCAGTACCACAAAAAAAAAAAAAAAAACTACATTTCCCTACTCTGGAGACCTTAAATATTCAACTAGATGGTGTCAGGGAGGCTTCGGTACCTTGTGCAGCGTGAAACAATAGAATGTAGATGGACTGCGTCATCTCATTAAGTCATCCCCCAAGTCCAGAGGTGCATGTTATTTTGCTATTTCCATATTAAGCTGAGAAGTTTAAGGATGGAAGACATAAAGCAGCAAACAGCCAGAAGGTGAGGCAGGACTTGAACCCATCTCCAAAGATTCTTTATTGCCACATGGCACTGCCCAGCCATGGGAGTCTTCAGGAAAATGCCAGTTTTTCTAGTGTGTTCTGTACCTATTTTCCAAGGACGAATTACCTGCTTCCAGAGAACTGCTACCTGGGTCCTTCCCATCTATCTCCAAAGGAGTTCCTCCAAGTAATAACCAGAGAGCAGCTACCATGGCTTGATGGCTTACCATGATCTCATTTCATTCCTCTTCCCATCCTTGGCCCCAGGCTTTTCCAATTGTGCTAAAAGTAGCACTGAGCCAATCGTAGTCTGTCCCAGGGCCAGGACTATTTCGACTCTGTCCTCAGGAATCATGTGGTCTTAGGCGTGTACAAGCTGGACTGCTCCCATCAGCACTCAGATGTGGAGCCAGGAATGTTCTGGCTGACACACCTGTTCCCAAAGCTGGGCTAAATGCTGCTACTCACCCACAGTGTCCACCACGTGCCTCCTGAGATGTCAGATCCAGGAGGGACAGAGAGAAGGAGAGGAAACGGTTCTAGGGAATAGAAAGGGGTTTATACCCTTATCCATAAGAACAACTGGCCAGTCTTTGGTGGCACTGCCTCTTACAGCTTTCTGTTAGACAGGAATATGTTAACCTGTGTGTGACAATCATTCAATGGAGGCAAGCACCAGAAGTCTCCTTAGAGACAGCAAACATCATCTATCCTTCCAGAAAAGGCTTGGGGACTTCCCCCTTTGGGGACCTTTAACAATGGAAGGGATTGTCATCTGACTGGTTTAACTCTAAGTCCCAGTGCAAGCCTCCTGCCTGGAATACTGCCCCCCTCCTCTAATGGTTTGTCCACTCTTCAAAGTCCAACTCAGGTCTCACTTCTCTGAACCAGCCTTCCTGGGCCAGTCCAACCCACTTTTCTTTTACCACCTAAGGGATATTTAGCATGAACTGCCCTTTAATAGAAATGCACCCCCCCCCCGCCCTTTTTTCCTTCCCATCTAAATTGTGAGCTCTTAACATCAAGTAAGTTTCACTTCTGATACCCAGGGTACAGCAGACATCCAACCTGTCTGAGTTGATGACCCATCTTGGCCATCAAGGCCAGCCCAGCTCAGCTCAGGAAACAAGTCTGTATCTCCTCCTTATGTTCATCTGTTAATACCCCATTGCTGAACATGACCTCTTTGCCCATCACTGATCTGGACACTAGGGAGACAGTGTCTAATGAGACCCGGTCCCTGCCTGAGAGCAGCTCATGGCCTCCTGGGAGGGACATATATTACATGTAGGGGGCTTGATGCACTGATTCAGAATAGTGGTGACTGACTGTGTCAGGGAGTTGGGAAAGGCCTCCCTGAGGCTTTGACCTGTGACAGATTTGTCTGGAAGCTCAGAAGAGCCTCAGTGGAAAGGAAGGAAAGAGTTCTAGTGGAGGGTCTTGCATGTTCGAGGCATGGAAGCCAAAAAGCCACTGCTCTACTTTTGTCATGTGGTCGGCACTTGTATCCACAGGATCTGTATCTGTGTGGATTCAACCAACTATGAATTGAAAATATTTGAAAAAAGTCGTGTCTATACTAAGCATGTACAGATTTTTCCTTGTCATTATTCCCTAAACAATATGGCATAACCATGATTTACGTAGCATTTACATTGTATGAGGTGTTGTAAGTAATCCAGAGATGGCTTAAAGTAAGGGGGAGGATGTGTACAGGTTCTGTGCAAATACTTTGCCATTTTATATTAGGGACTTGAGTGTCCATGGATTTTAGTATCCGTGGGAGTCCTGGAACCAATCCCCGTGACTAACAAGGGAGGACACTTTTATTCACAGGTCGGATGGCCATAGACAGGGAGGCTCCTTTCTTCCTTCCCATAGATAGGAAGGTTGGAAACCTATGGTGCCAGCGGGTAGGACGTGAGGACCTCTCAGTCTCCAGATGTCAAACTCCCAGAATACCTGCTTCCCTGCCCTAGGGAGTCTGAAATCTCTCCTCCCAGCCTCCCTTTCTCCTTCCCAATTAGCATGAAATTGGCTGCCTTAACACTGATGTGCTTTACTTCTTGTTAGAATCTTAATATTGCATGAATCACAAGTCACAGCTGCCCTGGTGTGGCAGTCAGGGTCAGAGGTGTGAATTAAAACAACACATGATCCCAGTTGCTTCAGTGGAGGGATGCTGAGGCCAGCTGAAGAGGTTGCTTTCCTTTGTCACTGATAATGAGAGTACTTCAAGCGGTTGATCTCAAACTCTTTGAGAGCTTGTTTGGAGGTTCTTGCAGGGGAGCACAGCTACTTGTATACCCTTGACTGAAGAACGATCCTCCTCTATTAGGGAAGTTTGTCCTCTTCAATCGAGCATGCAGCTTCAGGAGGGACACACACGGAGCAGTGAGGGAGGAAGGGGACTCCCGCCTAGCCAGCCAGATCAGCCAAATCAACCCTGGTGGTCAATGGGATGACAGATGTCACAGCCAGATCACCCTCACATCCTCAAACTCTTTCCTTAGAAGAGCTTTAAACACTTTCCCCACATCACCCCATAATAATAGTATGAAGAGCTACCTTTTAATTGAGCACTTTACAAGTATAATTTCACTTAGCTGTTAGGTGACTTTGTGCTGTATGGATGCGTGACATGCTGGGGATCTCACAGCTAGTCATAAGGGAACCAGGTTGTAAGTCCCAATCTTGAGGACTTTAGAAAACCAAAGTGCCACTTTCTATTACCAGTCCAATCAAAAGGAATGATCTGGTCTGCGGATGTTGGATGGCGTGGCCCTCTGCTCCAAAAGCCCCCAAGTCTCTCCTAGCTTCCAGAACAAAGCTCTCATCCATTTGGATACTTATGATGCCTACGGGGTGCCAGGCACAGTGCTAAGACCCAGAGACACACAGTCTTAGTCATCTATGGCTCACCACTCAGTGGGCTCAGGACTTTCCTCCCCAGATTTTCCCATTATTTAACATGACCCAGTCAGTCTTTCCCTACTACTCTGGCCACCACCTGTTTGTCCTTCTTCCAAGCTTCTTTAGTGCAAATTGCCCAAAAAGCAACTATTGCTATGTTTTTGCTCTCCTTCACTCAGCGATCATTTATATGCGCAAGACACTGGGGACACACTAGTAAGTATACATTCCATCCTCAAGAAGTACAGTCTAAGAGAGGGAACAAACATATAATCAATACATGGACTGAAGTGTGCCAAGACTATGCAAGACACCTGTGCCACTTGCCCCCTCCAGAAAACAGTGACTGGGTCTTACAAAGTGACATTCTAAAGAAGACCAGGCCACAGTCAGAAGAACTGAGTAGGTACTCCCTACCCTTTGAGTGACAGTGCCGAAGTCATTCCATTTCTTATCTGTAAAATGGGAATACCAATACCTAACCTGTCTGACAGTTTTAATAAAAGGCTTGCTTAAATGAAATTAAGCATTTGAAAACATTTCACAGGTTATAGAGTCCTATGCCAATAGCGTTAGCAATGTGTTTATCTTCTATCTTCTAAGAACACCTAGCATAAGTAGGCATAATAGATATTCAGTAAATATCAGCTAGTTTAAACTGAATTGATTCATTCACCCAGCTTACCACCTTTTGTGGGCTTTTGAGGGCCTGGTAAATCCCAGCACTGAAAATGCCTGCCTGTCTGCTGAATCAAGTGAGAAGGATGTGAAAGTGCCTCAGAAGTTATCAGTATTGCACTGACTCCTGCTCTCCATTGAGGGGCTGGGGCTGAGGCTCAGGCGGTTCTGAATGTGGAGCCTCAGGCATGGGTTCGCCTCTGTCCAAGTCCTAGGCCCACTGTCTTCCGGGAACAAACATTAAACTTTCCCCAGTTTGGGCTTCCAAGCCACTAGGGCAGCCTGGCCCAAGACTGTGCCCATGACTTAGGCATGGTCTCTAGGGAACCTGGCCCCCAGGTGCCAACCCCTCATTAGTGCTTCACCTCTCATTTCAGCACCCCTACCCCACAGAGGATGAGAAGAGGCAGATCGCAGCTCAGACAAACCTCACCCTTCTGCAAGTAAACAACTGGTAAGTTAGCATCACCTGCCCAAAACCTGGACCTGGGGCCACATGCTTGGCAAGGAAATACACAGCAGGGAAAAGAGATAGAATGCCCAGACATGCCTCAGTCTCAACCCCAGCTGCCCAGCCAATCCTCCTCCCATTTGAACTAAATGCAGAGAGCCAGAATCAACCAGCGCCTATGGCTTCATCTGCAGCTTCTCAGCGCCCTCTACTGGGAAATTGTGCCAGGCTCATCCCTGGAAGCTCCTTGTTGAATAGAAAACCCAACCACACTTGAGCATCCGGCCCCACCTGCACTGCAGAGATAGACAGGAATGCCTGAATCTATAGAAAAGAGGTGCAGCCAGTGGTCATCTGGTCACCACCTCTGTTTGAACTGAAACTAAAACATTCTGCAAAGTCAGGAGTGAGAAAGAAGAGGGAGAGTCTCCATTTTGACCCCACAGGGATTTTGGCTCTCCCCTTCTCTGTATTTGGCTGAACTGGATAGGAATGGACTCTAGTGTTGAGGCCCTGATCTAAGCCCTCGGCCCCCTGGAGAGAAGTCAGAAGTTGCTACCTTTAGCTACAGTTCTGTTCTCCTCTCTTCAATCCTGGTGGATTCCCCTGCACATGCACATTTTCAATTGGTGCATTATAGTTGTGCATAATGATGGGATTTGTTGTTACATATTTGTACATGCACACAATATATGATAAAACAACATATTTTGACCAATATCACTCCCCAGCATTTCCCCCTTTCCTCTTCATCTCCCATCCCTTGGGCCCTTTCCTCTACTGATCTCCCTTTGATTTTCATGAGATCTCTGTGGATCTTGACTGGGTGTTTCTGACCCCTCCTCAGACTTTCTTCCCATACTGCTTCATGGTTGCTGAGCCCCAGGTGATTTTACAAATTCCTCAACATGTGGAGCTCTTTTCTCTGCTGGGCCTTTACCCCTTAGATCAAAATTCCATCTGTTCTAATTGTATCAGGGAGCAGCTTAGCCCTCTCTGCTCCACACCCAACACCACCCACTAACCAGCTCTTTACCCTTGGGCAGGTTCATCAATGCCCGGAGGCGCATCCTGCAGCCCATGCTTGATGCCAGTAACCCAGACCCTGCCCCCAAAGCTAAGAAGATCAAGTCTCAGCACCGGCCCACCCAAAGATTCTGGCCCAACTCCATTGCTGCAGGAGTGCTGCAGCAGCAAGGTGGTGCCCCAGGAACAAACCCTGATGGTAAGAATTGGGGCTAAGGGGACCCTAGGTAGGGGCAGGTTGGGGCTCTTGGAAAGCAAAGATTCAAGGACTGTCTTCTTACGTAGGCCCCTATTGTTGCTCGGTCACAATGACTAACCCTCCTTGATCTCCATCAAAGCCTTGCTTTTGTGCCCTTTTTTGTCTTGGGAATTGAACCCAGGAACACTTACCTCTGAGCTACATTGAGCTACATCCCCAGTTTTGTTTTTTTTTTGGTATTGGGAATTTTACTCAGGGGTACTTGACCACTGAGCCACATCCCCACCTCTGGTTTGTGTTTTATTTAGAGACGGGGTCTCACTGAGTTGCTTAACACCCCGCCATAGCTGAAGCAGGCTTTGAACTCATGATTCTCCTGTCTCAGCCTCCCTAAGTGCTGGGATTACAGGCATGTGCCACTGCACCCGGCTTTTTAAAATTTTTTATTTTTTCAGACAGGGTCTCACTAAGTAGCTGAGGCTCACTAAGTTGGAGACTGACCTTGAACCTTGTGATCCTCCTGCTGCAACCTCCTGAGTCACTGAGACTATAGGCCTACCACACCCTGCTTTGGGCACACATTTTAACAAGCTCAAAGTGATCTCACAAAGATGAGTCAGTGGTCATCTGAGTGGATAAGAGCTCAGCAAAGCCCTCTCCTCACTCCCACACACCTCCCCAAGTTCCTCAGCGCAGTCAGTGTCTACAAGGATCCCCAAGACCAAGGCCATCTATAAATACCAAGGCAGGCAGCTGGCTTGTGAACAGAGGCCAGGAGAAATTTTGTTTTCCCGGCATCTCCATCACACCCTCCATATACACTCTTGTAATTGCCAGTCACCGGGTGCATAATGAATAATTCAATCAGCTAGACATTTTAGAACTTGGCATGTGAAGATAGCTCTGCGTAGGCAGTGGGGTGGAGGTGTGCACGTGTGCCCACATGCCTTAGTGCATACATGCATGTATATTGTTGTAGGCTCTTATGAGCTATAGTATAAAGAAACTGATTTTAGGATAGACCAACCTGGAAGACAATCCCAACTCTCATTGCTGACTGTGTCACCTTGAGCTAATGATTTAACTCTCTGAGGCTCAGTTTCCTTCAGTTTAGAGTGGAGATAGTAATACTTGCCTTACAGAACTATTAGAAAGCCCAAAGTTCTTAACATATTTACATAGAAGATGCTGATTAAATAGTTGCTCAAGTGTTTCTGCTTAGAATGGGGTAGGGAGTAGCTGAAGTGAAGGGATGGGGGACTTGAGACCAGGTCATTATCTAGCTGAAGGTTGGGTACCCTTAGAAACAAGTAGCTCACTAGGCATGGTGGCACACACCTCTAATCCCAGTGACTGGGAGGCTGAGGCAGGAGGATCGCAAGTTCAAGGTCAGCCTCAGCAACTTAGCGAGACCTTGTCTCAAAATAAAATATAAAGGACTGGGAGATGTAGCTCAGTGGTAGAGTGCTTGACTAGCATGCACAAAGCCCTGGGTTCCATCTCTAGTACCTCCCACCCTCACAGAGAAAAACAAGGAGCTCACACCCCATGAGCCAGTCTATTCAGCCCTGTTCAAGTTACTGGGCCTGAATGACTGCCTCTGAGAAATCATGACCCTTGTCCTCTCTCATGCAGGTTCCATCAGTTTGGACAACCTGCAGTCCCTGTCCTCAGACAATGCCACCATGGCCATGCAGCAGGCTATGATGGCTGCACATGATGACTCATTGGATGGGACAGAAGAAGAGGATGAGGACGAGATGGAGGAGGAGGAGGAGGAAGAGGAGCTGGAGGAGGAGGCCGACGAGCTGCAGACAACGAATGTCAGCGACCTGGGCTTGGAACACAGTGACTCCCTGGAGTAGCCAGGCAGCCCAGAAGTGCTGATCACCAAGCAGGAAAGGAGTGTTGTCAGGAGGGCTTCAGGGTGGGGGGCAGAAGGCATGGGCAGGGAGCACAAAGGAAGTTGGGCCCCAGCTTCCCCACATCAGTAGCTTGAAGAAATGCAGAGGAGACACCCTGTTCCTTCCCAACCACCAAGCTTCAATGAGCACCCAGGCCTCCTTCCCTGGAACCACGGAGGACTCTGTTTGGTGGGGCCGGTGAAGCAGCCTGTATGGAAAGACAGGAGTGAGATCTGGACTCACCCAAACCTTGAGGACAGATGGCACTCACGGGTCCCCCACAGAAGGACTTGAGTTCTTTATAAGCCCCGCACTATGAGGGGGATCAATGCTGTTTGCAGAGTGGGCCTTTGTCAGGGAACAGACTTGGGAGGGAAGGAAGAGACAAAGTAGGGTTGGGATCTATCCCCAAAAGTATCTCAACTGCTCTGAGAGACATTCAAAGGCAGGAAGGAGCTTAAAAGCATAACCAGTGGCTGGAGGAGTGGGAGGTCCTAAGGCAACATATCCTGCAGATCAAAGTGAGACCTGAACTCACTCTGAGGCTCCACCGCATCCCTCTAGGTCCCTTTCTGTGGATACAGCAACTATGGACTTGGGAGAGAGGGGTGGAGCCAGCAGAGTCTCCTCTCTCTCCTGAAAACAAATTATCAGTTGGTAGGCTCAACCTGTAAGAGATTAAGAGGAGTCCCTCTATCTGGGTTGGCTCCAGGAGCTGAGGAGGTGCAGAACCTTGACTGGGAGCCATACTGAGATGACTTGGAGGACCACAGCTGTCCCTAGATGTGTCACAGAACTCAGCTCATGTAACAACAGGACAATGGTGTCTTACCCTAGATGTTCCTACCTTCAGATGGAGCTCCTCAGACATTCCAGCCCCTCCATAGACCTACAGAGAGGGTGGAATGGAGCCAAGGTAGCTTGGATTCTTCCCACCTTGCAGGTCTGCATGGCTGTTCCTCTGCTCCCAGGCTGGCACCATTAGTCTCCAGCCTCCCTGCTTTGTTCTATCCATCAGAGAAGGCAGAAGAAACATTGGAGAGAAGAATCAGTCCAGTGAAAAGCCAGGGTTTGGAGAAGGTGCTACATCTCTCTTTCCATCAATATCCCAAATGGCGGGTTAGTGGGGGAATAGCACCCAAGAGACTGTGGTGGTGCCTAATCCCACCCTCCTCAGTGTTCTGCACACCACCATTATACACGACACCGGAGGAACAGAGGCTCCTGGGAGGAGAAGGCTTTCCACTATTTGCCCTAACACACATGCTCCCAGCCCAACTTCCAGGCCCTCACAGTTGGTACCCTCTCCTCCTGTTCGCTCCTACACCATGACTGTGAATGACAGGACTGATCACACGTGTGTTTTCCATTGGATTTAATTTAATGGACGTGCAGTTTCATTTGTAAATTGTGCATTAGCCATCTCCTTCAGTGGCAGGATGTGAGTGGCTACCTGGCTCAACTGGAGGGGACCCTCAGGGCCCTCTGGGGCTTCCCCTCCCCTACCTGGTTGGGGTGGAGCAAAAGGATAGTCGCTTTCTTGAGGTCTCCCTGAAATGAATGTATTTCTCCCCAAAAGAGCTGATATTTAATGTTTTAATAGGGATTTTTGAGAAACAAATAACCTTATTTATAATCTGGGTGATCCAATCATTTTTTTACTCCCTTTTGATGCCATAGGTAGAGGAAAGTCTAGCTTTTTTGGCGTGAGACTTTTGCAATGTGCAGTGGGATAAAATACATTTCCTCTTCTGGTTCATTTTTCTTGTTCTCACACACACACACACACACACACACACTCTTCTACTTACCACTTTGAGAAGCATCCCAGCCCGCACAGGCACACCCACACACAGGTGCCCACATCATTTCCTCCAGCCCCCTCCACCTGCCTAATGTTATGCAACCTCCTTCTGATGTATCCACCAAACCAGTACTGAATGTGGCCGAGAAGTTTTCAGTAAATCTTATTACCTACCATAATTCTGGTTCTCAATTCTCTTTTTCTGTAGCTGCCATAGAGGTCCCTTGTTCCTTTAGTGGAACTCTGGGTCAGACAGAATTTGGAGGTCTCTGCATCAATCCTACTGAGCTGACTACCCACAAAAAAGCACAAAGTAGAGGGAGTTCTGGATGACCTGAGTTAACCATTCTGGGCAGAAAGATGGCCAAATCTGGCACACTTAGCCTGAATGTGTCTAACTCTAAGACAAAGAAATTAGAGAAGACAGAAGGAAGCTCTATTCTGCCCTCTCCTGGCAATTTCCCTTCACTGCAGTGAAAGCTCTGAATTTGTCCTCTTCCATTGCTCTCCTCCCTCAAAGGAGGATTCCTAGGCCTGAGAGTCTTCACCATCTGAGCTGGTACTACCACAGCACCCACCACACAGCAGTTTTACATGGCCACCCTTTTCCTATCCCGCAGGTTAAAGGTCCCAGGAACCTGGAAGAAGATGCAGTCTTGACTACAGCTTTAACCCCTGAGTTGTGTCTGGGGGAAACTTCCCTGTTATGCCAGGGGTCAGCACTGTATCTGCTGGGGAAAGAAGTTCAGAGACAGTCCTACTCCCCACATAAGTGAGAGGCAGACTTTCTTGTCAAACTCAGACTAGAGTTTTCCTTACCTGGGCACTCTTGCTAAGATATCTAGGGTTATCTGCTTTGAAGCAGAAGGGGAGTTTCTTGTTCATACTCATAAAGGCTGCAGAGTGTGCACATACTTGGGGATCCCCTAGAGCCAGGCAAAAGATGGGGAAGGGGACGATTATACACACATAAGGGCCCCAAGCAGTTCTGGGAGGTTCCCTGGGACACTACTCTCACAGAGCCTAAGAGCAACACTAACCTACCCTCCCATCACCTAGATAGGGTCCTGCGAACTCAGCAGAGAGCTCCTCTGTGGGCAGATAAGAACATCAAGATATTAAAGATAATAATGCATTAGAACCTCACCTCCCAGCGTCAGGAAAACTACGATCTTTTAAGGCAGTGGTTTTCAAAGAACATGTATTAAAAGATCCGCGACCAAGAAAAAATAATTCCATGGCCAAATTAACCTAGTATTATTAAGGAACATTATATTTTCCTAGTAGAATTTAATAATGCATATTAGTATACTAAAGATTCTACAAAAGTTCTGCAGAAAAGAAACTGATTTTCCTTTGTTTCAGCTGTTCCCTATTTAGTATCTCTACTCCACCCCTGCTTCATTTCAAGTAATATCCATTCAAGTTATACAGAGATTCAGCAAAACACACTTTAGGGAATACTATCCCAAGGGAATTACAGAGTGGCCTGCCTCAGCCTCTCCTTCAACTCCTAAGTTTTTCTATCTCATTCTGCCATCTTTTCAACCATGCTAACTACCTATTAAAAGGGGTTTTCTAAATCGTTTGAGACATGGGTGGTTGTGTTTTGAAGAGGCATCAACCCCTGTCTCTGCATCATGATTCAAATGCTACCCAACCCAAGGAGAAGATGTTCCATAATCCCCACAGTAACAAGGGTGGGGAGAGAAGACAGTGTGTGTGTGTGTGGGGGGGGGGGTCCTTCAGCCCCAAGTCGAACTCTGTATTAGGGTCCTAGAAACTGTTCAGATTTTCTACCCCTGACCTCCAGTCCATCAGGAAAGACCTCTAACTCTTGGAGAACCTCCTCATGGGAGTGGATGACCAGAGCTAGATTTATTCTACCAAAGAGCCCCTCTGCTGCCTTGCATGGGGCCCAATGAGGGCAAAGACTGTCATCCTGCAGTCCTCTTGGTCTTACTCCTCATGGGTCATTCATTCATTTAACACATGTTCAACTTGGTCCCAGGCACTGTTTCAGACACAAGCAATACAACTGTGATCAAAGTTCTTGCCTTCAGGAGTTTACATTCTAGTGGAAGAAGTTTAGAACTGAAATTGTTTGTGGCATCCCTGTAATAAATAGGACCAGATCTCACCCTAGCAACCTCCAACTTTTATCACTCAAATTTGCAAATAAGAGATTCTCAGGTCAAGCATGATGTTCAGCCAAATTCAGCTGGCAGACTTGTTTTGTTTGAACCATATATTGTTTTTAACATTTTTGTACCAACATTTAAACGTTGGAATATTACACATGAAAAACATTAGATTTTTGATTTCTTTAGAAAAATCAGGCAATCAGGCACTCTGGGAACTATATTTCCCATGCAGCCACAATTGAATGTGGTTGAATAATTGTTACCTTCTAAGGGATATTCTCCAGGCTATGACATTCATCATCACTGTGGTCTCCCCAACACTGAGGCTATCACTTATCATGGGGCTTTCCCTACTTGGTTTGCTGGTTAATTATGTTTCCCTCTATGCTCCTCTTCTTTTTACCCTCTTTTCCCCCCAAATGTCTAAGTAGTTGTTTTTAAGAAGGGACATATTTCTCTAAACCTATTACTTCTTCAAGAATGAGAAAACAAGTGTGTTAGTCAGCTTTTTGTCACTGTAACCAAAATACCCAACAAGAACAACTCTGAGGAGGAAAAGTTTATTTTGGCTCATGATTTCAGAGGTTCAGTCTGTGGTTGTCCAACTCCATTGTTCTGGGTCTAAGGTGAGACAGAACATTATGGTGGAAAAATGTGGCACAGAAAATATGCTCTGCTCATGGCAGCCAAGAAGCAAAGAGAGGGCACCAGGGACAAAGTGTAAACCCCAAAGCCACGCCCCCAGTAACCTACTTCCTCCATTCATGCCCCACTTGCCTACAGTTACCACCCAGTTAGTCCATTCCAATTATTAACCCGTCAAATGGATTAATCCAGTAATTATGTTACAGCTATCATAATCTAATCACTTCACCTCTGAATGCTCCTACATTAACAGGAGCTTTGGGGGGACACTTCTTGTCCAAACCATAACAAGAAGATAGTCCAAGAGGAGCCTGATTTTGAAACAAAATATTGGAGAGAACATAACTGTGGAAATGATAGTCCTACCTTTCATTGCAAAGTATACCTGTCTCCCATCCAAAGATACTCACTCATATGTTACCTGCCTAGCTTCCCTCTAAAAGAAATCATGAGCCTGGTAGCCTAAAAATCACCAGTTTTGGTTTTTATCTGTGCAGATTAGATCCCATCACCAGTGTTGCCCCCAAGAACATTGCTCACAGAAAATCATTTTCCATTGCCTTTTGAAGTTCCTTGCTATATAATTCCTCCTTATAACTTCCTTTTTGCATATAGACTACAATGCCGGAGCCAGTTATTCATTCAATGAGGCTTCATAGGTGCCTATTATGTGCCTGGCATCCACCTAGGGTCAAAAGAGAATTCAACTTTGCAGAACATCACAGACCAAGGGATAGCGAACCAAGGACTGACAGAATGTTGAATGCATCATACTGTGCATTTCCACTTTGGCATCTTATTTCCATTCCATAGAAGAGGCAGGTTTTATTATACCACTTTCAAGTGTATCTTATACTTTTGTATTTCTCAGCCTCTCTCTGGGCCCAATCTCATTTATCCTCTTTGCAAATTAAATGCATCTCATTAAATTGAACCCATTTAGGACAATGCCCTTCAGGTGTGTGCATCTTAGTACATCTTTCATTTTAAGACAAGTGTTTGATTTATTTTTCATCTCATTACACTCTTTAAAATTATGTGCATCTCATTACACGCAGCACACTGAGATGACTTATTTCAGGTGTAGACATTACACCCCAGTCTTATCAGGCAAGAATATGATTTTTTTCATTTCATTACAAGCCTTACAATTTATGTACATCTCATTATAATCAGCCATTTAAGACAATTCCCTTCAGTTGTGTGTATCTCATTATACCTTTCATTTTCTGATTTTTTTCATGTTATTATTCAGAGAACTCACTTCAGGTGTTTGTATCTCACGTTCACCTGTTATTTTCCGTTGAATTTCTGGGTGGTTGTTTGTGTCATTTTTTCACAAAATTTTTATTATAACAAACTCATTTAAGGCCAGATCCACCCATGACTCCTTTGCATGGAAAGGAAGAATGCTGTGTTCCCTTAGATTTGGTCAAGGTTCTGCCAATAACTTCTACTTACACCCAGGGATCATCTAAACCACCCTTCCTCACTTGCACATGGAGAGGATTAGAGGAGATCAATGCTGAGTTTCATGTAGTATCAACCACAAAACTCCGATTTGGTGGTGATCAATTCAGCAGGTTCCAGTTACTCCCTGGGACGCTGCTCCTCTTTATGGCCAGCTGCTCACTTGCACTGTGGAAGCTGAGTTTGACACCACTGCCCAGCTTCCAAAGGGCCTCACACTTCTTGCTGCCCCCACCCCCACCCCGCCTCAGTTCTAGGGATTTAACTCAGGGCCTCATGCACACTTGGCAAATGCTCTAGCACTAAACTACACCCCTATCCCCTACTGCCCTGGTGACTGGGTGGGACTGTGTATCCGCATGGGGTCACCATTTCAAAGGAGGTAAAATAGATGTGCTCTCTCTGTGATGGAATCTTCCCAGCCTAGTGGCCTCTTTGTTTCTCCTCCAACCCTCATCCCAGGGGTTCTCAGTTAGGGTACCCCTTAGAATTGCTGAACAGGCATTTTGGAATTCCAAGTTCCCAAGTTCCATTCTCAGCCTACTAAATCAGAATCTTGCAGGGTCAGGACAAGGTAGTCACATTTTTTAATAGTACTGCAGAGGTTCTGAACCCCTTTCTTAACTTGATTTCACAAAATGATCTACAGTTTAGTTGCTCTGAGCTGAAAATACCTGATGCTTTCAGTATTGTCCCTTCTGGCGTGTTTGCATCTTAAAAATCCAAGTCTGTAGAGTGAAACAAATCATTTTCCCATCCTGGCAGGGCAGGGTAGGTCAATAACCCAACTAGCCCACAGCATATAGAGATCCCAGCCCCAGCACACTATGGATTGCCATTTCTCTTTACCTCACACTGCCCACTGCCTTCCAGGGCCAAGAAGGCAACTTATTATACAGAGCCAAACAATCCCTCCAACTTCTGCTTGTGATCTGAGATCTGCCTATTGGAGACAGAGGGCATAAGTAGCATCCCTGAAGACTGTTGCTTGTGGTCTCTGAAGCTCATGTAATATGTAGGAACAGCCCTGCAGGAAATCTGCAGAGCCTTTTTAAAATCTCTTAAATTAATCCTCTTGCTCCTACCTGTCCTGTCTGATCATAAAGCTCGAGCAGCTTCCCTGAGTGATTCTGGTGTGGTCTGTGTGTTTCCTTTTCTGTGCCCCTGTCTGTCTCCTTGCCAGTGAAAGGAGAATCTATTCTCTAAGCTCAAAAATAAATTGGACTTTACACCATCCCTCCTCCATCAACTTCCTTGAGTAAAACTGCTGAGCAATCAGAATAAGATTCAACTCTTTATTCTGTTTGTCTCCTTATCCAGGAATCCTGGAGGTCACTGGCTCTAGAAGGAGCAGTTCTAGGGTTCCACTGAGCCAGATTTAATGAGAGTAAAAAGTAGATGAAAGGCTGATTTTAGGGGAACAGGCTACACCTGTCTTGTTTTGTTTTTGTTTTCTGGCCTTCTGTATATCATGGATGGTAAAAGTGACCAGGCACCCACTGCTGAAGAGGCCACAGAGTCCAACACTTTTTCTGTGTTCCTTAATGTTTTCCAGTAAGAATAAGTTGCGCTTCATTGACACTTAGCATATGTACTAGACACTAAAGATTCTTTAAGACAACTCTGGAAGAATTTCTAGTATTGTTAATAACATCAGTAGCCCCATTTTGGGGGAGCCAGTACTAGGGACTGAACACAGGGGCACTTAACCACTGAGCCACATCCTCAGCCTTTTTTTTTTTTTTTTTTTTTTAAATTTAGGTACAGGGTCTCACTGAGTCGCTTAGGCCCTCTTTAAGTTGCTGAGGCTGGCTTTAGACTTGTGATCGTCCTGTCTCAGCCTCCTGAGCCACTGGGATTACAGGCATGTGCTGCTGCACCTGGCTAGTAGCCCCATTTATTAAATGAGGAAAATGAGGCTAAGAGAAATTAAGAATTTAGTAATTCTTTGAAAAATTATTCAGTTTGGCCTGGGCGTGTAGCTCAGTGGTAGAGCATGTGCTTATCATGTGTGAGACCGGGTTCAATCCCCAACATGACAAAGAAAAAAAATTATTTGATAATGTATAGTACCTCTGAGATTTGAACCGAAGTCCAAAATCTACACTCCTTGCATAAGATAACCTGCCTTTCTAAACCTTGGCTGCACCAGGGCCTTCAGAGTCAAGGGAAGAAAATCCTTTGTCCCTGAAATGCCATGATGTGCCTTCATCCCTGCACCTGCCTTCACGGTTCCCTTCTTAGGTTCCTAATGAAATAGATTCAGAGATGTGGGCTCCAAGCTCAGCCTGCTGCACGCACAGCAGGGCTTCTCCCCTGTAGGGAAGTGGGCAGGACCATATCCTCTGAATTTAGGACATTGCTCTACATGTTTTCCAAGGGGCTTTGCTACAGGAGGGGGTAAGGAAGCTGGTCTTTGGAGGAAGAAACTGCTGCCTGAGATAAAGGCATGAACAATAGCAAGGTCACTCGTGCTGTGGCTGGTGGTGTACAGATATGGCTTAGCGTCTTTCAGGTGTCCGGAATGCTTGAGTCCTAGTCATCTGTCAGTAATGGCAACTATGCATCCAAGCCTTCTCTCCTTCTGGCCTGTGCAAGTAAGCGGTTCCTTTTCCTCTTGCTCAGAGAGCAAGGCCAGTCCTTCGGTTTTTAGGTTTGACTGCTGAAAGTAAGGGTGAAACCAGATCAGAAGACAGAGTGATGACAAAGGTCAGAGAGCTCATCTCTGGGAGAGATGTCATAGAATGTGTGCCTAGACAACAGGCGGGAGTGGACAGAGAGCAGAGGACAGGCTGGGGCTCTGGGTCATTGTCAGATCTGGGCAACACTGGTGGGAAAAATCAAATGATTCTGTTGGAAGAGGATGAAGTGAAACTATACTGGACTGGAATTTAGACACCTGGCTTCTCCACTAACTTGCTTCTTTGGTTCCATGATTCATTTCCCCGTTCTCTGGCAGGTTGAGAGAGGGAGAGTGAAGAGCAGGACACAGGGAGGAGAAAGAGACACCGAGCGAGAAAAGAAACTAGATGTGCACGTGTCCCTGGGGTTTTCTCAGACAAAGCTATTATCAAAATGCCAACCAGCTCCTGCTTGGCCAATTTGCATATTCCACGCTGTGCTCTTTGAAGCAGGATGAATATGCATGAGGGCTTGGGTGGGGTGTGGGGCTGCTGGGCTGTGGGCTAAGGTGGCTCATTGTTCTTTTAGAAGAAAGGCATTAAGAAGCCAAAGCACCTTTCCTTCCGGGTCAGCAGAGTGACCTGTGCTTCCACTCCCTAATGAAAGGAGGAGAGCAAACCTCGGGCTCAGACAGGAATCCAAATGCATGTTCTCTCACACTCTCTCAAGGAAATAAATAATCTGGCGCCATCAAGAAAGGGAGTGCTTCTTCTCCAAGGGTAACATTTAATTACCCCTCTCTTGGTGCATACTAATCACGGAGGCTGGCTGGGTGTGAGGTGATGAGTCACCTCTCCTGGCTGCTGTGAAAAGAGCCTGTCTCTCCCCACTTCTTCCTTCTGCTGGAAGGAAACTTGGGCATCCTGAGGTACTCCCTGTTTTTGACCTCTTGTGATGCTCTCAGTGACCGGGCTGTGGCCAGAGTGCCTAGGACATAGTGGGTGCTCAACAATGCTCAGGGAATGGTCTCAGTCAAGGTCATGAGGACTGTGGTTATAAGACATGCTAAAACTGGTTAGTGGCTGGAGTGTAGCTCAGTGGTAAGGCAAGTGTTTAGCATGTATAAAGACCTGGCTCAATTCTTAGCACCAAAAATACAAAGGCAACTGGAAGATTGTGTCTGATGCTTGAGAGTCTCCATCTCTCTCTTCTTTGACCACTAACTAAAGGTAGGCATGTTCCAGATGTTATTCTGGTGAGTATGAAAATGGCTCACGTAATTTTAAAAATCCAATTTTTCCTTCAAGCTTTGGAAACACAAAAACCCTTACCTTGGAGTTCTCTTTCCAAGGAATTACATTTGTCTCCCATCCTGAAATAAACCTGGGAGGACAGAGAACGTGGACTATTCTATTTGGAAAATCATCTGTCCCCCATGATCACTGCTTCAACTCTACATAAATCAGGACTAGCCTCTAGCTCTACAGTAGGACTTTCTAACCCAGACTAGACTAGGTTTGCAAGATCTTTTAATAGGACCACACCTTAGTAATGGACCTACTAGCACCAGACAGATCTCCAACCTACCTACAAGGGTTTCCTAAAGGCCTTGGACCTGCAATACTCCTTTTGAGTGCAGACATACTAGACCAGACTTGAGTTTTGTAATTAACTGACCAGACCTGTAAATGTCAGTTCCCCCTTGGAACTCTTCCTTGTTATACAAATCAGGAATGATGAGAACAGGGGAAAGCTAGGAAAAGAGAATTGGGCTCACCTGTTAATCACATTGTCTGCAATTTCCTTGGATTTAGTCTTGAGAGTCAGAGCTCCAGCAACTTTGAAAACCTAGAGCAGAGCTTTTCTAAACCTTGATGTAAATACCAACCACAAGGGTCTGGTTAAAGGCAGACTATGACTCAGTAGGTCTGGAATGTGGCCTGGGATTTTTCATTTATAACAAGCTCCTAGGTGAGATCCATACTGCTGGGCACCATGCTTGGAGTAGCAAGGATAGAGGGAAAGGTCATGCGAAACCATGAGGAATGGATTTCATATTCCCTCTACACTTCCAACATGGACAAAAGGTGAGAGAAAGAGGAGCCGCTCCTCTCCCACTTCCCCACTCACCTCCTCCTGGAAAGAAAGTGTCCCTGACACTTGAGATTTATTTTTTACTACCAGCAGCTTTGATTAGCTTGTCTCTGCTGCTTCACATACCTGCTGGCAGGATACATTGGGGGAAAGGAGTGGCTGACCCAGATCTGACAAACTCAAAGTGAGTAGAAAAGCTCTTGGGGATTCACTGCTTCCCCTTTGCTGAGACTGATGAAAAACCCCACAGCTGGCAAAGTGTCAAACTTGTTAATGACCTCACACCACCAGTGACCCTTGGCATTTTTATCTTTGGTGCCCATGAGTTGCAGAACTGAAGTCATCCCTTTTTGACAAAGAACAAATATTTATGTCAGTTTATGACCCTGAGAATTTGCATGATACCTTTATGGTCCCTTCCATCTTCTATGACATCCAGGTGTCTCTCTGAGGACCTCTGCGCTCTGTAGATGCTTGAGTTAGAGTTGCAGACAGTGGGCTGTTTCTCTGGTAAGGGTTAAGTACCTATCCTCCCTCCCAGGCAAGATGGCTGCTGGTCTTCTTTTAGACAAGCAGAGGCCCAGGAACCGAGAAGCAGAGCACCCAGAATGTCTTCTACTGTCACCTATGTCAACCCTGTGGCTTTCTGTGGAGTTGTTAACATAGTAAAGTATGGCTTTCCATGTGAATGCTTGGTTAAAGCAAACACTACACTCCTAAGGATCAGTAAAAACCTAACTGGATAAGAGACCAAAGTGCCAGTTTGTCTCCATCACTTCCTATACAGCCTCCGGCCAGCTGCTGCAGATCTCTGCATCTTGGTTTCCTCTGGAAAATCACTATAAAACTAGTAATTACTTGTATGTAGGGTTGTTGTGATGTGAGAACAGTGTGTAGAAAGTGATAAGGCCAGTGGCAAGCACACAGTGAATGTCCCATAAAGGTATTTTTGTTGTCTGTTTTGTTTTAAGAGAGGGAGTATAGAATAGGCAGAGTTAACAATATCCAATGGAGAAGTGAAGGAATTCAGGTTGTGGTGAAGTAGATCCCATACCTAGGACAGAACAATATTCACCAGCTGGTCAGGCTGGCAGCTGCCTGTTTTGTTTTATTTTGTTTTGTTTTGTTTTGTTTTACTCAAGATTGAACCCAGGGGTACTTTACCCGCTCTTTTTGTTTTTTATTTTGAGAGAGAGTCTTGCTAAGTTGCTGAGACTGGCCTGAACTTGCAACCCTCCTGCCTCAGCCTCCCAAGTCGCTGGGATTACAGGTGTGTGCCAACATGCCCAGCAGCTGCTTGTTACTGATGCCAGAGACTGCATGTAGGAGTCGAGGCTACTAGACCTTAGGGCTTTAGGATGAGCAGGGAAGACGTGCAAAGTCCTAGGATGCTATTCCAGGTGGCATCTCTCAGTGCAGGAAAGAAGCCACAATTTCCTATGTCAGGATTGCTCAGCAGAGCTCACTCCCTCCAATCCCAAAGCCTCAAGACCTCCAGGAGCCAATGTGGCTATCCCAGTAGGAGGCACTGCAGTTGCCTAGCTTGAGCTCTTCTCTCCCCACACTGGTCTAATGCCCACTTTGACCAGCTAGTTTCTACAACACATTGTCCCTTTAATATAGCCACACAGTAAAATCTTAGGAGTCCGTTGATGGCCTCCTTCTTCTGTCTATACCTTATGTACAACCCACAGGGCATTTTCCTGGTCCACAAACACCATGCTGGCTGCCATGAGCCACAGGTCAGCATGTACAGGCAGCTACATACCCTTTCTGTAAAAGGTTTGGAACAGAGAACTGATGAACACCACACTCCAAAGCACATAAAGAATATTAATTAAATGAAGGTTTATTTCAAAATTAGTCTTAGAGTATAAGCTGTTTTTGAGGGCTGGAGCCAGACTACATAATGAGCGGTGAGAGCATCTGCCTTCCCCGTCATAGGCGGAGAGGAGGCGGCATCACCAGCCCTGTGCCCCGATCATGCATCCAATGATTGCTAGCACTAGAAGCCAACGGCAAAGGACCCACGCAATTGCTCATGTTTAATCCAGGTTAAGCTATACACGTTTAAATACACTTCGGAGGTTACGTGGTGTCATGCAGTCCCCGTGATGGAATGACTCTTGCTCAGTGACCTCCTGCAACCAGGCTTCTCCAAAGGCAAGGTTAGGTAGGACAGAGCACTGAAATGAGAAGAGAGGCGAGAGATCAAGAACCGTGGTGGTCACACCGGGTCCTAAGCAGAAGACAACCCCTTAGAAACAGGCAACAATTGCAGTCATGTGTCCTCCTTCCAGGAACAAAAGAGACAATGATGGGTGGGTGGTAGGTAGACTGATTGAGCATGTACTCTCCAGGGCCCATCTGCTTGGGTTCAAATCCTGGATTTGCCATTACTCAGTTTATGAACTTAGGGAAATGACTTCACCTACTCATGTTTGTTTCAAATTTGTACAGTAGAATGTACCTGTGCCTACCCGACAGGGTTGTTAGGAAGCAAGTAGAATGTGCTCATATTAACTACTTTTATAAATTCATTGAGAGTTCCAGGCATGGTGAAGGGTAAAATGTAGCTCTCAGACCATAAAACTTATATAACCCATTTCTACAAACTTCTTTTGAGAAATTTGTTCTTAAAATCTTTGAGAGCCACAAGTTCTTCCTACTGAAATTTAAGATTAATCTCTCTGATCCTTACAGTAGCAGTATAGCTCAGGGTTTTGAAACCATGAATTCTCCATACCATTTGAAACCATGCAAAGGTTTGTGTGCACATAGAGCAAAAGCTAATGCAATAATGGATCTAGACACTGAGTGATCTATTAATATCACAAAAAGAAAAACACCAGATAATATATGACTCCTGATGGAAGTCAGCAATTACCAATAGCATAGGGCTTATCAAAAGATCTGAATCTGATCAAGCCTCTCATTCTATCAGTTCACAGGAATTACAGGAGAGGGAAGAACACAGTAACTTATACCTGAGAGATGAAATTGGGAAAAATCTTGGATAAGGAAATTCTATGGCACAAAAAAACCTAATTTCTCCAACAAATACATTTCAAGGAATGAAAGAGAGGAAGAAATTGGGAACCTATGTATCTTAAAAGAAACCTAGAAGGTACATTAGCAAAAAGCAATGGGGCTGGGCATGTAGCTCAATGGAAGAGTGCTTGCCTAGCATGCTCAAGGCCCTGGGTTGGAGCCTAGGTGCCACTAAATAAATAAATAACACAATGCATTGGCCTTCATTGGATCCTGATTTGAGTAGATAAACTGAAAAACATTTTATAGGAGAGTCAGGATGATTCAAACACTGGTTGAATTATAAATGATACCAAGAAATGTAAAATTAAGAAAATGCTTTAATGTTGGTGTAATGACTGTTTTTCTAAAAAGTCCTTATCTTTTAGAAATGCATACTGAAATATGTGTTGAAAGAATATGATAGCGGATATTTGCTTTGAAATAATATAGAAAGGGAGAAGCTGGGTATGGATATAAAAAAATAAAACTGGCCATGAGTTAATGATGGTTGAAACTGGATAGTAAGTACCATTCACTCCACTGTCATATGTGTTGAGAGTTTCCATAATAAAAGGAAGGAATAAAAATAAGTTGTGGGGGCTGGAGGTGCAGCTGAATGGTAGATGGCCTGACTTACGTGCATAAAGCCCTGGGTTTAGTCCCCATTATGACAAAAAATAAAAAATTAAGATTAAAAATTTTTAAAATATGATTTCATGTCATGATTCCATTTTCCTTTCAAGTACTTGAAAAGTTTTAAATTATTTTCAGGCTTTGTTTTTCCAAACTAAATACTACATAGTCCAAATTCCATGAGACTTTCACATTGACTCCCTTGATGGTGTGGAGTCATACTGGTGACTCACGGAGATGGAATCTCCTCCTTGGACCTCCTCCTAGCAACACCCATTATTGTGGAGGTCTCACACGTGTTTACCCAGTTCCCCTGTCCCACCACCCTGCCCAGTTGGGTCTGGTGTGAACGCTCTGGAAGGGCTTCAGAGTAGCTTCTACAGCTGGAGAAGGAGTCCTCAAGGACAACTTTTGCTCTAGGAGGCCTGCAGCTGCTCTTACCTTTTAAAATGTAGTCCGTTAGCAAAGTAGGCACCTTCTCATTATCCTCCTTCATGGCAAAGAGAACTAGGGAAGGAGAGGGAGAGAGATAAACCAAAACCTCATCACGTAGGAAGCTTGCTTCTAGAGCCAAACAATCCCCCAGGATAAAGGGAGTGAGAAACCATTCTGAGAACCAGACATTCTCTGAGCACAGAGCAGAAGTCTAGAAGTCTCTTGTCAGGAGCCAGTGCTCCACATGGTGAGGAAGGTGAATCCAGGTGGAGAGCACAGTAGTGTCTCCGGGGAGTGCACCTATCTGTGATTTTTTTTTCTTTTTCTCTTTTTGGCCCAGCTATAATTTCAATACTATCTTATTGTTAGTAGTAATAAAAATAAAGCAATTGTTTTTAAAAAACTGGCTTTCAGATAGCATCTAAATACTAACGGTATTGAAAATCACCAATAAAACTGTCTTGAAAGACATTCTACTCACACAAAAATATTATTAGAATTCTCACTTCCAATTTATTGACAATGAATGAAGTTAATTCAACAAATATTTACTTTCTATGTTTTGCACATTATAGTGCTAGCAGGTGTGGAGACGCAGAAGAATTATGGATTCTCTGGGAATTTGAAGACTTCTATGAAACCCTGCTTGACCTACACATAAAGTAAATGATATGGAAGCATTTAAAGTCAAAGCCTTTTTTAGAAGCATTTTCTGAAGTTGTAAAGATAGCTTTTTCACTTTTGAGAAAAATAAAAAATAAAAATAAAAAATTTAAAAAAAAGTAATATGCAAGCATGTTAAGTAAATTATAAGCTATCAACCCATTAAACTACCTCCAAAATAGAAAAAAAAAAAAAAAAAGATAGCTTTTTCTAGGGCTGTGGATGCAGCTCAGTGGTAGAGTGCTTGCCTAGCATATGCGAAGCCCTGGATTAAATCCCCAGCACTGAAGAAAAAAAAAGTTTGAAACCAACTTCGTAGAAAATCCCTTAAGAAAGTATCTGGGCCATATTTATAATATCAGAAAAAGTGTCCACCAATCGATTCCTTCATTAATAAACTTCCTTAAATAAACTATAAAGTATCTATTCGATGTAGTCTTATATAGCCTTATAAAAATGAGAGTGATGTATGTGTATAAGGCATTCTACTCAGTAAAGAAAGAAGTTTTCAGAAAACATATTAATTTTAAAAGAAATAAAAGCTAATGTTCATAGAAAAAGATCTAGAAGAACAGTACATGAAACTATTAAGTGGCTGTCTGAGTGTGAGGCCACAGGGGATGTTCTTTCTACAATAGGTTTCCTACACTGCCTGGCTCTTCTCATTGAGCATGTTTAGTTTTACAACTAGAGAAAACAACAAAGATCAGCTGGCACTAATAGTTAGGGTCAGGAGATAAGAGCAATGGTGGAATTCCAATCCACTGGCACATCCTTAGCCTCCGTTGATTCCTTTGCCTCATTCCAAGGCAGGGTAATGAAAACTGAATCCAAAAATCAGATGTGGGTGAGGAATAGCACCCATGCTGGTGTGAGTCAATGCAGGTCCAGGAAAAGAAAGATAAGCTGTGACCTTTTGGTTGTTGTATTTTCCTGTTTTATTTCCTTCTATATTTTTAGACATATGTCCATTTCAACTTAATTGGATGCTGTTTCCTGATCCTGTTTCCTTTCTTTTTATTTTTTCCTGTATTTTAAAACATGCATTCATTTCCTTTCAAGTGGCTTGGGAACACTTGGTGACCAAGCTCAAGCACTGATGAAATGCCACACCAAGAAGATGGCAATAGTGGGCTGGGGTTGTGACTCAGTGGTAGAGCATTTGCCTAGCATGTGTGAGGCACTGGGTTCGATTCTCAGCATCACATAAAAATTAAATAAGTAAATAACATAAAGAAGATGGCAGTAAAGTGCAATCATTGCACTCAGCCAACAGGTATCTAAGTTGATCTTCAAACTCCAAAATTTATATATATGGTCCAGTCATAGAAGCTGATCTTTGGCCTTTGTTCTCCATTCAAGGAGGAAGGGAGAGAGGAAACGTTACTCATGAATCCACACAGGATTGGCCGAAAATGACTGCTTTCATAGATTATAGGAAAATGGGTATTCAGAGAAGATGGCAGTCTTTCTTTTAAAAGAAATAAAATATCATAATGTAGTATCTTCACATAATAGAAAAGGAGCCATAAAAAGAAATGTTAACAAAATGCTGCCAGACGCGGTGGAGCATGCCTGTAATCCCAGCACTTAGGGAGGCTGAGACAGAAGAATCCCGAGTTCAAAGCCAGCCTCAGCAATGGTGAGGCGCTAAGCAGCTCAGTGAGAGCCTGTCTCTACATAAAACACAAAATAGGGCTGAGGATGTGGCTCAGTGGTCGAGTGCCCCTGAGTTCAATCTCTGGTACCAAAAAAAAGGGGGGGGGGTTGGGCATGTAGCTCAGTGGGGTTTAAAAACAAAAAACAAAATGCTAACTGGTGACACTAAAATCATGGTAGAACACTTTATAGCCAGTATGGTCCCAACTATAGAGAAAAGATAAAAAGTACTGTGGCTAAAACCTCAAAATAGTGATGATGAAGGGGACAATGAATTATTTATTTTCCTTTGTTCACTTTTCCATAATTTCAAAGTATTCTAATGATGGATACATTCTGGCTATAATTTTGTAAGTAAACTTAAAAACTAAGCAAACCCAGTCAGAATATAAACAAGTCTGTGCCTTAATTAATGAAAAGAAAACCTCATACTAAATTCCTATATGGGTATTTGTAATAAATTAACAATTCTTCCCTAAAAAGACCATGCTCAAGTACTTGATATATATAAACCTTCCAAATTTGTCAAAATTATTTTCCAAATATTCATCACTATGAAAACACAAACAATGCATTTTTTTCTTTTCCATTTTCCTTTTCTTTTTCTTTTTTTGCAATGCTGGAGATCCAGCCAGAGCCTCCCGTGTGTTGGCAAAGTGTTCCATCACTGAGCTGCATTCCTCGCTCTACAAATGCTTTTCTATCCACTCCCTTAACAACAACCACAACAATAAAGATTGTGCATATTTATGCAAATAGGGGAGTTTAAAATGAGACAGAAAGAAGTCAATGTACTATGAATTTTAAATTCCTGATTCTCAAGGACACAGTGTCTAGCTATGCCAGCAGGATTTGTATTTATCACCATCTCCTGTTTTCCTCCTCCAAATTGATCAAATGAAAACATTAGGTCATCTTTAGCATTAGGGCCCATCGGGCATTTGTCTTCCTCTGCTGAAGAGCAGCTCCTCTCTCTTTCCCTGGGGTGCCCAACAGCCCTTTTCTGCCCATTCCCTCCAGGACAGCCTGCAGTTGGCTGGGCAGGCTCTTGACCCATCACTCTGCATGCACGGTTGCCAGGGAAATGGAATTTCTCTCTGATCCACTGAGCTTGTCCCCACATCTCAGCCTAGGATTTTTTTCTTCTAACAGCCAAGCTGACACTAATGGTTGATACCACGTGTCCTCAGTCCGTTGGGGGTTGTACTGTTTGATGTACACATATAGAGAGATTTTGCCTACAAAGGCTCTTTATTACACACTGCTTTCTCCCATAGCTCAAAATGTTTATCAATACAAGATAATAAAGCCAAAGTGAAGGAGAGGAGACAGTCACTTCCTGGAAGGAAAATTAGACTGTTTTTTCCCATCAGCCCTACCCTACCCAAGAAACCCTCAATTCTCATTAAAAATACAGCCATGGGGCTAGGAATGCAGCTCAATGGTAGAGTGCTTGCCTAGAATGCACGAGGTCTTGGGTTTCCCTAGCACCACAGAAACAAACAAAAACACAGCCAGGCCCCCTGCTTCAAGGGGTACAAGTGAGGACTAAGCAACGTGAAGTTCCAGCAGAAAATAGGCAGGGGGCAGATTATGCAAAGCCGGGGAATTTGGGGGGAAACAACCAACCAAAAAACCCTGCCCTATCCAATCCCCTACCTCTCTCACCAGCTCATTTTTTGTTTTTGTTTTTGTTTTGTTGGTTTTTTTTTTTTGGGGGGGGGGAGGTCCCCCAGCAGGTCTTTTCCCTTACAGGAACTAGGGGAAAGAAGAGACAGCTCTGAGTGTCACAGAAGGGTATTTTAGTTTTACCCTGGGCCAGCGGACCCGACACAATGATACAAGCATATTTTGTGCCACGTGAAGATGTCCTGGGGAAATCTCCAGCCAAAGCACTGGAGGTACACAGTACAGGAAGGGAGGAGGACAGTGAGAAGCCTGGCCAAGGGTAAGAGGCACTCACTGTTTGTCAGCATCTGCAGGTCTTCCACGGAGGGAGGAGAGGCTTTCTTCTCATAAGGGATGACTGTATTCAGATACTGCAAGGCAAACAGGGAATGCAGGACCTGAGACAGACTGGGCCATCATAAGACACAGTCCCCCTGGTACTGAGATAGGGGGGACAATTTGCACGAGAAATGCACTTTTCTCTAAGACACACGCTCTGTCAGTTCTCACATTCTGGACACTTCCAGACCCTGGCATGCACCACTATTTCAGAACTCTTTCCCCCACTTTCTAGGGGAAAGTCTCTTTTAATGTAAGACTTTCCTCATATTTACCCAGGAGAAACTTCCCTCCACCCCAACTTCTACATCCTTCCTACATTGGAAACTTTTTGGATATTTGGGAATCCTGAGGAGCTTTTTCTCCTTCAGGCTGAGTGCAAAGAATATCTCTGGAGGAGGTAATCTTTTTATTCTTTGCAGTGCAATGTGAGAAGGAATTATTTCTCTTTTGTCAAAAATGACAGTCAAGAGGATGTCAACCCTGCCCAGGGTGTTAGATGTCAAATTTGCTCTCTCTGCTGGATGTGAAGTGCTCCTGCAACAACAACAAAAAGCATCTGAGAGCCTGATGGATATCCAAGACCACCAGGCCAGGGAGACCTTGATAGGCCCTAAGGGAGCCGGAGGTGGTGAGTGCAAAGTCAAGCAGCTTTGTATTTCAGTCTTGACTCTGCCACTGGCAACAAGGCCTTGGGAACATGCCTGCCTCTTCACCCTGAGCTATATACTTCTTGTTGCTGTGAAAAGAAAGGGCTAGGTGTGATGTTCCTAAAACCTCTTTGCATGCTGCAGCTCTACAATTCTAATTTGTTAAATTCAGTTACCACATGTTTAAAAGAATACACCCCACCCCAGGCAAGAAAACACTGCTCTCTTCTCCCATCAAAATAAGGGGCTAGTAGAGCATGGTGACTCAGGAGGCTAAGGCAGGAGGATCAAAAGTTCCAGGCCAACTTGAGAAACTTAGCAAGATGTTGGCTCAAAATAAGAACTGGGGATGTTAGTGGAAAGTGCTTCTGAGTTTAATCCCCAGTACTAAAAACTTAATTTTTTTTTAAAATTTTCATATACTACCAAGTTCATTAGATTATGCACCCCATGAGGATAGCAACCAGGACTTTTCACCTTTGCACCTAGCAACAAAGCATAGCACATAATGGGAACTCAACAGAGGTCTTTGAACTCTGTCTTAATAATCAGAAATGCTACTTCACAAATGCTATTATTTAGGACTAATTTGAGTGTCCCTGAAAGGTCCCTTTATAAAGACTTGATCCCCAGGGTGGCAATACTGGGAGGTATTATGGACATTTAAGAGGTTGGGATTAGTGGGTCCTTAGGTCGGTCATTAGGGGCATGTCCTAGAAGATTAGAGAAACCTGGTGTCTGTCTTTCTCTTCCTGACTTGAACTGAGACCACTGTACACACACTCACACACTCCTGCCATGATATGACCCTCACCAAAGGCCAAACCAATGCAGCCATCTAATCTTGGACTTGAACTTCCAAAGCTGTGAGCTAAACAAACCTTTTCTCTTTATAAAGTTAGTTGCCTCAAGTATTGCATTCCAGTAATGCAAGCAAATTATTGACTAAATAGAGTCAATGAAGAAATGTGATAGCATGGGTTACATATAATCAGAGCCAGGAGACTGGCTTGGTGGTGTTGTCTGGCTAGTAAGCTAATATATTAGAATTGATTAGATGCTAAGATGAGATCTGTCATGAAATAGATTCTCTCTTAATACATTTGTCCTTAAAACAACTTTAAATCATAAGTAGCATTGGGTTTTCAGTTTTGTACATGTCCAAAAATACCTAAAAGTCATCTTTTTAAAAGGTACTTCCTGTTCTTCCTCTTATTCATTAAGAGTGGAAAAAAATGTTAGGACCTCCCTTGCCCAAATGCTGGAATTATTCTGGTTGGGGAGGTCAAGTTGCAAGAGTCTAAGAGAACAGCAGGAGTAGGGAGACTGCTCACACCTGTTTGTCGGTTCCTGAAGAGCCAAAGGTCTGGCGGATGCTGCTCTGCAGGATGTTGGAGATGCCTTCCATGCTGAAGCGCTGGAGGAGAGAGACACTCAAGGAGGACAAAGACTTCTGGCTCCATCCTCACTACCCTAGGGATTTCCAAGTTCTCACTCAAACACCCAGTCCCATCAGCTACCATGCTGTTCCAGTAAATGTCCCACAGTGAATAGAGAGTAAATGTAAGACCTTGGCTTACAGAAGCAGGTCAGAACTTAAGCCTGAACTTTATAAAGATAAATTGTCATCACAAAATTCTGTCTCAAAGATACTTAGCTTAGTAAGTCCCTAAAGACAAGCCCCTCCACATTCCCAGCTTTTCTCATTTTATTCTCCGTTCCATAAATAGAAAAATAAGGAAGTACAGTAAAATGTAGGGAATGATGCTGCAAAGATCTTAGGGAAAAACAAAATATTTGGCTACCAGAGAGGGCAGCTTTAAAGCAACTGTCCTGATCTGAGAAGGTTTTCTTTCAAAATATGCAGGTCTTGTGCCTAATTCAGTAGGTCTGCCATAGAGCTGGGCAAAGGCATTCTGAAAAAGCTCCTCAGATGATTCTGCCCAGCTTCCATCATTAAGAACCCCTGGTTTCGAGAATACTGTCAAGACCAATGGCATCTGGTTATTTTTCAACCACTGAAACATCCTGAAGAGACCAGGCAGGACAACAATCCATGCAATGGCAGAGACCCTGGCCCAGAGTCCCAAGGCTCTAAGTACCATCACTCCACTTTCCAAGGTCTACCCCACAGAGAACACAGGTCGTTCTCAATCATGTTTTAAAGTTCCCTCTCCCCCAGTTAGACCTTTAGGGAAACAGAGGGAACAGATGACATCTTCTTCTTCTTTATGACCCCACTCTCTGTTCCAGGGCTCTGCTCACAGTGGTTGCTCAGTAAGCACAGTAAGGGGTCAGTGAGTCCAGGGCTGGGTAGGTATAGGACCTGCATGGGTGGGGGTGGAGGCTGGATGTGTGTCTTCCATGTGGGCTGCTCACATACCTTGAGAGGCATCTGGGTTCCCTTCTCTATTCGGCTACTCTGCAGGCTTAGTCCTTTCTCTTTCCGCCTCTTTTTCATCAGTTCCCGTTGCTCCTTCTGCTTGTTTTGAACTTCGATGAGCACCGTAATGAAGGAGTTCTTCACTTCCTTCTCAAACTCCAGCTCGTCCCGGCGGGCCAGCTGGTGCACCAGCTCCTCTGAGAAGTCACGGATGGCACCTTCCACCTGGTCCAGCAGCTCATTCAACTCAGACCCAGACATGTGTCTCAGCCCTGTAGGGAAAGACCATCCCACCGGTAACATCTGCAGCCAGGCCTGAGCCCAGTGGAGATGGGGCTGCCCTGCCTCTTCCAACTCCTTAGAGGTCCCTGAAAGACCTTCACAATTGAGGGCAATCCAGGAAGGAAGGAGCTCATATACAGAAGAGAACACTTTACTCAGGAAACAAATGAGGAAGAAGAAACAGCCCCCAAGGAAGCCTGTGGACTTTAAGCACAAATGTGTGGGCAGACAGATACCTGACTTTTGGATCCCTTGCTCTGTCTTTCTGTTTTTCCTATCTCTGTAATATTCCTCAGGTGAAATGGGTCAAGAATTGGGGGATGCACTGAGAGGAGAAGATTTGGGCTATCTGTGCTGAAAAGCAATAGGGAGGTGGTATTGGTCAAGACCAAGCTGGCAGTAAAACAAGCAGGATGTGAGGATGTCATGCCCATATTCAGAAACACAAGAGACCTGTGGAAGACTGGGGATGTGCAGGGACAAACAAAGCCCAGTTGGTACAGAGCAGTCTGCCACTTTCAGAAACAAGAAAAGGGAACCTGAGATCTTGGAATATAAATAACTTTGTTTTGTTTTGGGAGTGTGTGTGTATATATAAATATTTAGTTGTAGATGGACACAATACCTTTATTTTATTAATTTATTTTTATGTGGTGCTGAGGATTAAACCTAGTGCCTCACACATGCTAGGCAAGCGCTTTACCACAGAGCCACAACCCCAGTCCTGATAACTTTGTTTTAACTTCTTGTTCCTCAAGACTTTTTCATTTAAGCTGGGCATGATAGCACACACCTGTAATCCTAGCTTCTCAGGAGGCTGAGGCAGAAGGACCACAAGTTCAGGCCCGCCAGGGCAACTTAGTGAAACCCTGTCTCAAAATAAAAAATGAAAAGGGCTGAGTATGTACCTCTGTGGTAGAGTAGCCCTGGGCTCAATGCCCAGTCCCACTCAAGAAAAACAAAAAAAGACTTGACTTAAAATAAGAGTTGGGTGGTTCACAACAACTAATCAAATTTTTTTTTTTTTTAGTAGAAAGGATTTTAAATATTCCCAGCATAGTGTCTAGGATATAGCTCAATGGTAGAGCACTTGTCTAGCATGTGGAAAGCCCTGGATTTGATCTCCAGCACTGCCAAAATTGAAAAAAAAAATTATTTCCAACATAAAGAAATTATTATGTCTCAGGTGGTAGATATGCCAATCACCTTGATCTGATCATTACACATTGTATACATGTATTGAAATGCCAACTTATACCCCATAAATATGTACAATTACTATGTGTCAACTGGAAATATTTTTAAAATAAATAGAAGAGATTTAGGGAACATCTTTTAAAGTCTGATCCTAATGGGATCTTTTATGATCACCTCATAAAAGATGAGGTATGATGCATTTTCCTTCACTTTTCCATCTGGGCTCTGCCTGGGTACTTGCTGACTTGGTTCAATTTTTCCCTTTATTTTGGTCTTTGGCACTGTCCTCCTGTCTTTGCAGTTTCACTCAGCATCTCAGCTGTTTTCATGAGTCTTTTGCTGAACACTTCTATGTTTGGGGCCTTTGTGTGGCTGAGAATGGTTCCATTGGGGCGGTTGTGAATGCAGCCTGGCAGCCAAATCCACTCCGTTGCCCCAAACAGGCCACGCCCCACCTCCTCTGCTCCTTAGAGCCACAGTTTTGCTTTCAGGATGTGGTACTTTAGACCATGTCTCGATTGTGTCACTGTAACCCACGTTTAGACCTTCCTACCCTGAGCAAACCCTCTTCTCCATGGTTTACAAGTCCCCTCCACCCCATATGGGGACCTTCTCCCAGAAACAGATCCTCCTGCACTGCGGGCACTGTCATCCCTACAGACTGATGGATTTTATGCTCAGTTTTGCCTTTGCTGAACTACATTTATTTAATTTTATTTTCACGCTTTACCCAGGCCTTTCTTTGCATGGTCATAATTACCATAAACCTGTTTCAGATAGTGAATGTGATACAGAGATTAAGAGACTGGACTCTGGAGTTAAGCTCACTGCCTTCAAGTGCTGAATGCACTCTAAGATTTACAGCAGTCGGGTGGGAAAATGCAAGTTTAAAATGAGAGGCTTGACTTTATCCATTGAACATGAGAGAAAAGGGCTGGGGTGCAGCGCAGTGGCAGAGTACATGCCTAGCAAGCATGAGGTTCTGGGTTCAATTCCCAGCATTACACTAAGTAAGTAAAGGAAGAGTAAAGAAAGAGGATTTTCCTTTCCCCCAGCTCCGCTTTCTTTCAGCTTCTTTGCCTGTCTTCTTCAAATGTATGTTAAATCTTTTAATGGCTAAATAAGCCTCCTACCATTCCCACAATTCCAGAAGATTTCCTCAGGGGCCTGGGAGCCACTGCTTTGAAATGCAATCATCAAGGAAGATAAGAGCTTATCTCCCACTGTTCTGGAAGCAGAGGGGCCTAACTCACCACCTGACCTCAAATTGCAAAACCTACTTAATATAATGGGTTCCATCCACTTAGCTACAGCTAAGAGTGAGATTTCCTTCTATTTTGCTATACCATTAGCAGGTTGCCTGTAAGGCACGGCTCATTTTTGTTTAATGCTTACTCAATAATAAAATTGTTTTCTTTCTCTTCTATCTTTGTGGAGAGTTTTTTTCTGGGTGACAGGTAGATTTTGTTTTTAATTTTATTACCCAATAGTAACCTTGGACAAATCATTGAATTTCTCAAATACCCAGTTTAGATTAGGGTCTAGCACATACAAAGTACTACAAAAATTATGAGTTATTATTATTCCTGTTTGTTTTTTTTTCATTCATTTTATCATAGCATCATCCCTTGGATTTGGACAGTGGTTTGGATTTTTCTGCTTAGTCTGCTTTAGTCTTGCTCTTTGGTTAGCTTTATCATTTAAATTTTGCTGTACTGCCATTTCATTTGCAAAAATGCAAACGTCTGTCCAGATGTGGAGTGGGAAAGGTGTTGCCCACCTCCTGGATTGTGCACCTCTGCTCTAGGATGGTGACCTAAGTTCTGATAACTGTATGTGTGAACAGTGCTTGGCACTACTTAGGTATTGCATCCTTGGTAAGCCCCGCCCCAGGGTTCTCACCTTCATAGGACCAGTTGTTGTTGAAGGTCTGTGTCAAGGCCTGCATCTCCTGCAGCAGGACAGAGTCCGCCTGGGATGAGGTTTCTCCTCCGTCCTCTTCTTCCAGAGCCTCCTCTTCCTCCTCAGGGTCTGGCGAGTTCTGCATCATTTCCTCAATCTCCTCAATTACCTGAGAAACGTACACAAGAGAATGCAAGCTCTGTTCTCTGACAGGGGAGCATTCTGGCTTGGATATTGATAAACTAAGGATGTCTCTAATTTGCTGTCTGTAAAATTCCTGAAGCAGTACCATTTCTTAATAAATACTAAGTAATAATAAAAATAGACTCAACCAAAGGCTTACACCCACTTTTTCTGTAATGATAAGCACCTCTTTCATGTAAAACCTCTTCCAAGAGATCCATTTAAATGAATGCTTTATTGGAAACAAACTACTCTTTCAGGAAACAAAGCAGAACTGCCTGGAAAGGAATGTTTATTTCAATTTCCTGAGCATTTTATTTTGAAGTGGGAAAATATTTTATCTGTCCAACCTTAACACTAAAACTCAGTCCATTAAATTGTCACATTACATGTGACTGAAAAAACAAAGCATTCCTGGAACAACTCAAAACTGAGGAGGAAAACCACTATTTGTCTAGAATTCACCTAGACAGGAACTGAAGCTCCCCAGTAATGGATAAGAATAAAGACAGTAACGCAATCAGAGGATAGCTGGAGTCTGGAGAGCAGGAAATCGATAAGAAGCTCTAACCTTAACTATTGAGGGTGTACAGCTCCTAGAAGTGGAAGGTAAGATTAGATACCTGCCAAAAGGAATTAGGGTAAACTGCTTTGCACATTGTTTATACATAAAGTGGGTAGGGATGTAGCTCAGTAATAGAGGGTTTGCTTAGCATGTGCAAGGCCCTTGGTTTAATCCTCAGCACCATAAAATTTAAAAGAAAACCGTAATCAAAATTTACTTCCAAAAGTCAGTCTGCGGGTGAGTTTGGTAGCAATGGTGTATTTATTTATTTATTTATTTATTTATTTATTTATTTATTTATTTATACCAGGGATTAAACCCAGGGACACTTAACCACCTTTTTATCACAGATAGGAAGAAACACCTCTACTAAAAAGAACTTTCTAGCTGGGTGTGGTGGCGCACACCTATAATCCCAGAGACTTAGGAGGCTGAGTTAGGAAGATCATGAGCTCAAAGCCAGCCTCAGCAATTTAGCGAGGCCCTGTTTCAAAATAAAAATGGTTGGGGAAGTGGTTAAGCACCCCTGGGTTCAATCCCCAGTACCAAAAATAAATAAATAAATGGAACTTTCTATCACTGATGGCTTCCAGTGGAGCATTTTTAAAGAATGACTTTGTAGAAACTTGATGTCTAGCTCAAAATAAGCACTCATATATATTTGTTGATTAAAAAAAAAGTTGAACAAGGAATCCAGCGACTCAACATTACCTTCTCAAAGTAATACAACTAAAACTAAAATAAAATTAACTCAATCAAATGTGAAATGCTATGTCTTTTTTCCACAAAGACAGAAGTGTCTCTAAGATTCCTTTTGGAAGGCTCAAATTTTTCAGTGTTTTGTGAAATGTGAGAAAATACCCATCACACAGAAGTTTCATCTGTCACTTCTCTTTTTGGAAAATTTTTTTAAGAATCTCCTGTCAGTGCCCTGACTTCAAGTATAAGGAATTTTTAGGAAGAGGCTTAGCAGCAGGTGAAGCGAATAAACACCAGGCCTCTAGCTGTCACTAAAATCTGCCCCTAAGTAACCCAAGTGTCAGCATTTATGTTCACATTTAGTGTAGGTGGGTAAACTGAGGCAAAAAAAGAAATTAAATCCCTTATTAAAGATACACTGAGTCACCAACACAGTCATCATAAGACCATACATCTTTCTCTACCCTGGATTTTTTTGTTTGTTTTGTTTTTTGGTACTAGGGATTAAACTCAGGGTTCTCAATCACTGAGCCACATGCCCAGCCCTATTTTGTGTTTTATGTAGAGACAAGGTCTCACTGAGTTGCTTAGCACCTCGCCATTGCTGAGGCTAGCTTTGAACTTGCAATTCTCCTGTCTCAGCCTCCCAAAATGCCAGAATTATAGGCTTGTGCCACCATGCCCAGCTGTTTTCTTTTCTTCCTCCCCCCACAAACTGGAGAATGAACTCAGGGGGATTTTACCACTGAGCTAAATCCCTAGCCCTTTTTATTTTGAGACAGGGTCTAACTAAATTGCTGAAGGTGGCCTGGAACTTGTGATCTTCCTGCCTCAGCCTCCCTAGTCACAGGCATGGGCCACTGTGCTGAGCCTTAAACTTTTTCTTTATCAAAGGAATGAAAGGTACCAAGAATCTACAGAGATAATCATACCTGATCTGCTGTGAGTAGAGGCTCCTCGTTGATACCAGAATCATTTTCACTCTTCTCATTGAACTCTTCCTCTTCCTTCTCATGAATCTGGAGGACAGGAGAAACATGGGATTCTGATTGACCCTCAGCAGGACTAGGATTCCCTCTGGTCTCTAGAATGGATGATTCTAGAGGGCCACTCCAGCTACCCACTGTCTAAAGAGACAAGCTGGAAGCCAGGTGTCGTGGTGCATACCTGTAATCCCAGCCGCTCTGGAGGCTGAGGCAGGAGGATCTCGAGTTCAAAGTCAGCCTCAGCAAAAACGAGATACTAAGCAACTCAGTGAGACCCTGTCTCTAAATTAAATACAAAATAGGGCTAGGGATGTGGATCAGTGGTCGAGTGCCCCTAAGTTCAATGCCCAGTACTCCAAAATAGATAGATAGATAGGTAGATAGATAGATAGATAGATAGATAGATAGATAGATAGATAGATAGATAGATAAAAAGGGAAGCTGCAGAGGGGTCCAGAGTTTCATCTAATTCCACACAGCAGGCATGGCTGACCATGAGCTTGACCAGAAAAAGGCAACAGGGCTGGAATGGCCAGCACCATTCTGACTCACAAGACAAGTACCGTTGTTTAAACACAGGCAGGTCCTTGTGGGTAAGCAAGGAACCTTCTCAAGGTGAGTGATCCTATAGTCAACTCTCACAGCAAAGATACACTTGCTTTATTAAGGAGTGTCAATTGGGGATGTGTTTCTAGATTTTTTTCTTTTTAGACATTTTAAGGGGTAGGCTGTTCCAGCTCAAATAGCCATGGCTTTTTAGAGTTTGATGAAATGCCATCCTGTTTTTGGAATCCAGGCGTGGTGTCTTAGCTAGTTGAGGAGATGATGAAATCAACATGGGACATACCATCGAACAACCCAACCACATGGACTGGAGGATAAACTATAAGAACAACAAAATACTAAAAGGAGACACTCATTTAGCCCATTTCCCCTGTGTGTCCAAAATTCCATAATCCTAAATTAATTCTAAAGACTCACAACTATCAAGATTCTGGATGCTTTTTAATGAGTATTCATAGCATATCTGGCTTTACTGACCGTATCAGTCAGTATTTATGTTCAAATCTTGTACAAAGTGAATTACCTGACCACCCAACAGCCTCTCCTTTCAGAAGTCTGATTTGAAAGTCATACTGGGGATGACAAGTGCTATTTTCAGGAAATCTGTCTGTAGACCACCTGTCATCCATGAGACCTGTCTTCCTTCTCTCCGAGAGTTGACCTGTTGATTGGCCTTTCCTTGGGGGATTAATTCTTCCTATTCTAACAGGCAACACCCCAGTTCTAATCCTGGCAGTCAGATCCAAGGTGGTCTATACTAAGAAAATTCTCCCCTCCTCTTTGAGTTCTGCCTTGGCAGACACCCCTAAGAGCGCACATCAAATTCTCTGTTTGCTTAAAACCAGGATGTTATTAACAAAAAAAAAAAAAAAAATTAAGTAAATGCCATCTGTACTCAACCTGGAGAAGAGGTAGTACAAGGAGGGAATGGAATCATTTGAGGGGCTGGTGTGCCAGATGGTGACATCTATTTCTGCTGTTGAACCCATATGCTTGGGTCTCTGCCAAGTCTACCTCCTGTGGTAGCTGCTTGGTCTCCACAGCTCCCCACTAGGCAGAACAGAACTCCTGGGGCCACACTTTGTTCACAACTACACCCATATGGCAGAACTTTCTGAGGGGCAGACGGTCCTGGGATAGAAGTTAGGCTCTCACTGGGAAATGGAACTTTTTTGTTTTCTGCTTGGGGTATTTTTTTTTAAATAAGTTCCTGACAGTGACTGTTAGTCTATAATCAGAAGGCAAGGGATTGGTACTAAGTCCATAAAATATGGAATGTTTACATTTTCTGAAATGTGGCCAATTTTAGTGGGTTTACTTCACTGACTTAATATTGCACCTTTCAACAACTCCATCTCCCTTCTCAAAGTCCCTGTCACCCTCCACACCACCACCACCACCACCACTGGAGTTCAAGGCAGGGAAGGAACTTTTTGGGAGAGCTCCGGCAGCTGTTCAAATGTTAATGACCCTGGGGTGTGTGGCCTGCTGACAGACTCCTAGAGCTTTCTCTCCCATCCTCCAATCAGGCATAATGCCTACAGGTCTGAATTCTTAGGATAAGGTAAAGAAATTATGAATGCTACTGTGAGTTCCTACTATTAAGAGAGTCATACCCACCCCTTATTTTCTCATATCTCAGAAATCTGTCACTGAAAAATTAATTAAAAGGAGTCAGGTGTAGTGGTACACACCTGTGATCGCAGCAACCCATGAAGCTAAGGCAGGAGGATCCCAAGTTAGAGGTCAGCCTGCAATTTAGTGGGACCCTTGGTAACTTAGCAGAACCCTGTCTCAAATTTAAACAACAACAACAACAAAAAAGGACTGAGGATGTAGCTCAAAGGTAAAGCGCCCCTTGGTTCAATCACATCACCAGTATGATCAATCAGTCCATCAATTAAAAGGAAGCATATATACTAAGGACTCCCAGGAAAGCCCTGGCTCCTTTTCCCCATCTGCCTGTGTCTTATCCCCTCTCCTGAGTTTCACCATATCCACTCTGCCCCTGGCCTTTGCTTTTCTTCCTCTGGTGTTTGGTCCTGACCCTCCCACTCGCCCTCACTGCTTCCAGTATTTTCTCTTAATCCTACCAGACTCTGTTCTGCTCCAATAACTTCTGTCACTTCTCCACAAGTCCTTTTCCCTTTCCATGGCTGTTTACAGACTCCTGACCTTCCTTCCCTTACCAGGACGGTATCTTGTACAGACAGTGGAAAGCTAGAGGAGGACAGACAGAGCAACAGAGAGGAAGGTTTTTGAAAAACCATAGCACTTCTGCTATTCCTAGTATATGACAGAGCCACAGAGAGTTTCCTTGGCTACTTGTGCAGCTAAGAGAAACCTACAGGCCCCTAACAATTCAGGCTATGTTATCTGGGGCTGAGTTTCTTTGTGGGCTACACCTGCTACTTGTTTCCATGAAGGAAAGAAAAATCCTCCTTCCAAGTCCCTTCTTCCCAGAATTGAGAAGACCTGGATCCAGATGGGAGTCTAACTGCCCCTTTCAGCAAGCTGTTTCTTCCTCCTGCTTTGGGTAAATGTGCCTCAGACCTGTCACCCAGTAGCTTAAAGCTTGCAAATGACTGCAGACTCTAACAGTGCTAAATCTTGCTACCTGATAGTTGGAGTGAAGGTTAAAATTCTGTGAAGTCCTCTTGTTGGATTGTGACTGTTAACCAATGTCTTTTGTTAAAGCATTCCAGATGATTTCATTCACAGAAAAGGGAATTCCTACTGCAGATTTAGCCCTTCGCATATTTCCTTTCCTTCCTACCATTGATTCACATGGTTGGTTGCCTCCCTGAACAAAATTGAGAGAACAGCAATACATTTTTTTTTAACCTCCAGACAAAAAGTAGAAAACAAAGAAAAGAAACTCATCAATATGTACTCAACCCAAGGAAAGGGCAACTATGTCCCTTTTATGCTTGTGAACAACCAGGAAACATCTGTGTGGGTTAAGTCAATGGCTCTGTATTCCCACAGTAAGATGCAATAGAGCATGTGGCCAACAAATATTTATTGAAAGATTTAAAGAACAAACGACAAAGAAAGAACTGAAGGGTAGTGCTGTGGTCGCCTAGGCTCGGTTCCACCTCCACAAATAACTTAGCTTCTTGAGAACAGAAAGACGTAACTTCCTGTCCTGAACTTTCATTTTCTCTTGCCCTAAATAAGTACTGCCTGCCATTAAAGGTTATAAGAATCAAAATAAAGGTTATAAGAATCAAAAGAGACTTTTATATCACTGTCAGAAACAGAATAGGCTCATTCATAGAACAACCAAAAGTGGGTAACTATTAAGTAATAATAATAATAATAATATAGCTTGAGCATATTATTTTGACCTAAAATATAAATACATATTTATTTATTTATCAATATCCTCTATAAAGCCAAGTTTCTCTGATGGACCTCTGAGCAGAGTTCTACATGATGTTTCTTACATTATCCACATTATAACTGATACAACTGGTTTTTTTCTTATTTGTTTGTTTGTTTTTAGTACTGGGAATTGAACCCAGGGCACTTAACCACCGAGCAATATCCCCAATCCTTTTATATGTTTTATTTTGAGACAAGGTCTTGCTAAATTGCGTAGAGCCTCACTAAGTTGCTGAAGGTGGCTTTGAACTTACGATCCTCCCGCCTCAGGCTTCTGAGCTGCTGGGATTACAGGCATGCGCCACTGAGCTTGGTTATAACTTAATTTTTAAAATGATTTCCTGTTTCCATTTCTTTGTAGTAGAAAGAAGGTGCATGGAAGATTGAGCCTATAGTTATCTTCTTTTCCTCCTCAAATCCTACTAAAGTGAGAGTAAAGGTACCAAGAAAGAATATCCCTCAGGGACAAAGTGAACTGGAGAAAGACAGATGCTACCAACCAGCCCTGGCCCAGCAGGTAGAGAGTCATGCCCTGTGGGAGGAAGCTTCAAAGGCCAGGGGATTACACTAAAGATGTTGAAAGGGTCAGACAGGGTGGCACATGCCTGTAATCCCAGAAATTCAAGAGGGTGAAGCAGGAGGAACATAAATTTGAGGCTAGTAGTATGAGCAATTTAGGGAGACCCTGTCTTAAAATAAAATATGAAAAAGGGTAGGGATGCAGAGAGCTTCCGGGTTCAGCCTGTGGACAGGTATGGAGGCCTGGGGAGGAAATGTTAAAAGTCTTGGGGATTTGAGACCTCAGGTGGCAGAGTAAGGCAGGGTTAAAAAAAAAAAAAGGAGGACTTGTTGGGATTCTTTATCTGGAACAGTTGTTCCACAGGTCTTTTCTCCCAACCCATGTAAAAAGACTTGACTCTGGGCAGGTTGAACTAGTGAGACTCAAGATGCCAAGCAACCGGAGAGTAGGAGGAGGGTTCTTATCAAAATCAGAAGTGACAATCTACAGACTAACCAGAGACCTCTGCCTCTTTCCCCTAGAAGGCTCCCAGAACAGTGGCAACCAGGCCTATTCTCAAGACACTAGAGAACACTCTCTGGGAATCTGTACGACTACAGATACATGCCAACCTTTAAGATCTCCAAGTACAACAACCAAGTCCTTAACAATCACTCAACATTGTGGTCCAGCAGAAACAAGACCAAACCCACAGAAGAGCTCAGCCTTCTAGTGCCTCATTTCTTCTCCTTCTCTTTCTACTCCTGCCCCTTTCTTCCTCTTCTTCTTCCTCTTCCTCTTCTTCTCCTCATACTTCTTTGAATTGAACCCAGCACTTCATGGGCTCTATCACTGAGCTACATCCCCAACCCTAGTGCCTCACTTTTAAATACAAAAAGATGCCAAGGAATGCCAGACACATGAGAACAAATCCCAAGATGAAAGACTGCAACTAAAGCAAACGTGGAAAAAGGAACTCAAGAGCAATATTGAGGGCAGACAAAACCCCTGCTAAAAAACTATCATGTCTGCCCTCAAGGACAATGGACAGCATTGTGTCCTTCAACATGAGCTGTTTATAAGAATTCATCAAAAACCAGAAGGAGATCTTATAAATTAGAAGTATGATCACAATATTTGCATTTTTAAATAAAGTTGAAGGTTGACAAAATCCCTTGGCTAAGGAAAATAAAATAAATAAATAGAAAATGGGAGGGGAAAATTTCAGAAGATTAGTTTGAAAAGTCCAACAATTGAATAAATAAATTCCAGAAAACCAGAGGAGATGGCCTCCTTTTCCCCCCTCCATTCAGTGTTGGGAATTAAACCCAGGGCCTCGTGCCTGCTAGGCAAACGCTCTATCACTGATCTACAAGTCTAAACCCATGATAGCCTCTTTAAGCCATTTCCAAGTGACTAGTATTGACTTACCCTTCCTGCCATAACAACTATGCATCTGGACAAAAATCTATGAGTCAATTGTTCCCAGGCACTGGATACAGGCAGTGCAAGGCTGTGGTACTTGAAAGAAGGGAACAACATGGAATAAATGAAAGCTGAAAGAATCTGTCACCTGTGGCCCTACACTACAAAATATCCTGTAAAAATGTTGGGGGGGGGGGGGCGCAAAGGGAAAGATGGCAAATTGAATCTACAGAAAGGAATTAAAGAACACCCAAAATGGCATATATAGGGATAAATTTTTAAAACTTTTTTTTCCTTTTCTCAATTTCTTTAAAAGACACCTGTCTGAAGCTGAAATAACTTTGTGGTGTGCAGTTTGTAATATAAATTGAAATAAAATATATGACAACAACAACATAAAAGATGGAGGGAATAGATTTACACTGTTGCAAGTTTTATGTTTTATATGAAGAGGATTAATTATAAAAAAACTAGCTGAGTGTGGTGGCGCATGCCTATAGTCCCAGCAACTCGGAGGCTGAGCAGGAGGATCGCCAGTTCAAAGCCAGCCTCAGCAAAAGTGAGGCACTCAGCAACTCAGAGAGACCGTCTCTAAATAAAATACAAAATACAGCTGGGATGTGACTCAGTGGTTTAGTGTCCCTGAGTTCAATCCCTGGTACCAAAAAAAAAAAAAGACTATGATAACTTTATAATGTATAATGTATAATGTAATCACCAAAGAAACCACTAAAAAAGTACAAAGAGGTACAGGTCAAAATCTATATAAGACATAAAGTGAAATGCCAAAGAATATTAGATTAACCCAAAATAAAGGCGAGAAGGTGGATCAGAGGAACATCAACAACAACAAAAAAACAGATAAAACAAAAGTACAAGATGGTATACCTTAACACAAATTATAAATATTATATTAAATGTTAATGAACTAAACACTATGCAAATGAACTAATCCACCCCCCCAAAAAATACATATATTGTCAAACTTCATATAAAAGCAAAACCCAACTATGTGCTTCTGCAAAAGACACTTTGCAAAAGACACTCTTTAAATATGAATAAAAAGATAGGTGGGAAATAAAAGGAATGATAAAAAACATATATATTACATCTTATAAATGTATGTATAAGAAAGCTGGAGTCATGGGGGCTGGGGTTGTAGTTCAATGGTAGAACACTGGCCTAGCATGAACAAGGCACTGGGTTCGATCTCCAGCACTACATAATGAATAAACAAATAAATAAACAAAATAAAGTTAAAAGAAAAGAAAAGAAAGCCAGGCATGGTGGTACATACCTGTAATCCCAGTGGCTCAGGAGGCTGAGCAGGATGATCATGAGTTTGAAGCCAGCCTCAGCAACTTAGCAAGGCCCTAAGCAACTCAGAAAGACCTTGTCTCTAAATAAAACATAAAAAAAGGGATGGGGATGTAGCTCAGTGGTTAAACACCTCTGGGTTCAATTCCTGGTGAAGAAAGAAAGAAAGAAAGAAAGAGAGAGAGAGAGACAGAGACAGAGAGAAAGAAAGAAAGAAAGAAAGAAAGAAAGAAAGAAAGAAAGAAAGAAAGAAAGAAAGAAAGAAAGAAAGAAAGAAAAAAAGAAAGAAAGCAAGCTGGAGTCACTATTTTTTTTTTTTTGTACCAGAGATCGAACTCAGGGGTACTCAACCACTGAGCCACATCCCTTGCCCTACTTTGTGTTTTATGTAAAGACAGGGTCTCACTGAGTTGCTTAGCACCTCGCCATTGTAAGGAGCCATAACAATTATAACAATGTATGTACCCAATAACAGAGCTTCAAAATATATACAACAATAAGTAACAAGACAAAAGAAATACAGACAAATCCAAAATAATCATTGGCTATTTTAATATTCCTCTATTGGGTATTGATAGAATAAACAGATAAAAAAATCTAGCTGGGATATGGAATCCAACAATACTATCAACTAGATTAACCTCATTGACATTTACAGAGTATTGCAACCAACAGTTGCATATTATTTTCAATGGCATATAATAATATACTCATTAAGAGGTACAATATGCAAAAACATAAATCAGTCTGAATGTATTTTAAAGACTTAAATCATACAGAATATATTCCCTGACAAAATTAAATTTAAAATCAGTGATAAAACAGATGGCAGCTGTAAAAAGTCCCCACTTTGAAACTGAGCAACATACTTCTAAGTGTGTCAAAGATGACATCAAAAGAGAAAATTAGAAATTTTGCTACTTGAATGATGATGAAAAAACACTCCTTCAAAATTCAACCAAAACAGTGCTTAGAGGAAATTTTATAGCTTTAATATGCTTGTTGTTAAAAATAAACATTTCATATAATCAAATCACCCACCTTAAGAAACTAAAAATTCTGTTTTAATCAAGGGAAAATAAACTCCTACTAAGTAAAAGGAAGGAAATAATTAAGGGAAGAAATTGACAACCTAGAAAATGAACAAACAGTAGGAAAAAAATCAAAGAAACCAAAAATAGTTCCCATAGACTGACAAGAGAGAAGGAAGGAAAGCAGAAGGGAGGGAGGTAAGACATGAATTAGTAATATCAGGAATAAAAAAGGAATCTCACTAATGTTCTTACATGCATAAAAATTAAACAAATTTATGGCTAATACCTTCAATGACTTAGATTAAATGGATAAATTCTTTGAAAACTAACAGCAAGACTGGCTTCAGGAAAGAATAAAAAATATGAATCTAATCTATATCTATTAAAGAAATTAAATTTGTAATAAAAAATCTTCTGTAGAGAAAACGCCTAGGCCCAAATGGTTTGACTATGGGTGACACCAAATGGGTGTAGTCTATCCAATGTTTAAGGAAGAAATAATACCAATCTAACACAAACTCTTTCAGATAATAGAGAAAACCCTTTCCAACTCATTTTATGACATTAGAACCAAAGAAACTTATAAAAAAGAACATAGATGCAAAAATCCTTAGTAAAATATTAACAAATCAAATTCTACATTATATAAGAAAAGATAAAATATCATGACTAAGTGAGGTTTATCTAAAAAATGAACTGTTGGTTTAATATTTAAAATTAATGCCATTCAATACATTAACTTAATAAATTGATATACACATATAAATTAATCTATAGATTCAACATGACCACAGTCAAATTTCCAACAAGTTTTTCTGGGAAAAGAAACCCAGGGTACTCTATCAGTGAGCTACATCCCTACACCTTTTTATTTTTTTATTTTATTTATTTTATTTTTATTTTTTTTGGTACTGGAGATTGAACTCAGCAGCACTTGACCGCTGAGCCACATTCCCCAGCCCTATTTTGTGTTTTATGTAGAGACAGGGTCTCACTGAGTTGCTTAGCGCCTCGCCGTTGCAGAGGCTGGCTTTGAACTTGCGATTCTCCTGTCTCAGCCTCCCTAAGTGCTGGGATTACAGGCTTGCGCCACCGCACCTGGCTTGAGCCTACACCTTTTTATTTTAAGAAAAGGTCTCCTAAGTTGCCCAGGCTGGCTTCCAATTTTCGATCCCCCTGCCTCAGCCTCCTGAGTTGCTAGAATTGCAGGTGGACATCACCATGGCCAGAACACAACCCTTGCTTGTTTGCTTGTTTTTATTGGTGTGTGTGTATGTGTATGTGTGCACGCGCACTAGGAATTGAATCCATGGTCTTGAGCTTGCTATACAAGTGCAGTACACCACCAAGCTAGATCCTCAGCCCTTAAGCAAGATTTTTAATAGAAATTCATTACATGGAAATGAGAAGGACCTAAAATAGTCAAAACAACTTTGGAGGAAAAAAAAAAGGCCTAAAGTTGGAGAACTTATATGACTTAACTTCAAGACTTATTATAAAGCTACATTAATCAATAAAATATTGTATTGGCATATGTATCTTCATCTATATACACACATGCATATATCAAAGGAACACAATGTAGAATTCAGAAATAGATCCACACATAATTGATGGATTGATTTTCAACAAAGTTTACAAAACAATTTTGGGGGGAAGGAATAATATTTTAATAAATGGTACTGGAAAAACTGAATAGTTGTATGAAAAAAAATGAACCTTGACCCTTACCTCACAACACATAGAGAAACTGATTTGAAATGAATCATAAACATAAAAGCTAAAATGGCAGCATTTCTATATGAAAACTTAAAATTGTAGTGACCTTATGTTTAACAAAGATTTCTTAAATATAAAAAGTTCAAACTATAAAAGGGAAAATAGCAATAAATTTGACATCATCAACAAACATCAAAATGTTTTTTCTTCATAAGATGTTCAGAGATTAAGAGTGTAGCTCAGTGGCAGAGCACATATGCTTGAAACCCTGGGATCAATCTCCAGCACCACTAAGATAATAACAACATCAGCTATGATGATGATGATGATGACTATGATGATGATGTAAATCCTCACAAAGGATTTATAGCTATAATATATAAGAAACCAGGAACCGGGTGGGGTGGCTCATGCGGTGGCTCACGCTTGTAATCCAGCACTTTGGGAGGCTGAGACAAGAGAATCGCGAGTTCAAAGGCAGCCTCAGCAATGGCGAGGCACTCAGCAACTCAGTGAGACCCTGTCTCTACATAAAACACAAAGTAGGGCTGAGGATGTGGCTCAGTGGTTGAGTACCCCAAATTCAATCCCTGGTACCAAAAAAAAAAAAAAGAAAGAAAGAAACCAGGGCTGAGGTTGTGGCTCAGTGGCAGAGCGCTTGCCTCGTTACATGTGAGGCACTGGGCTCAATCCTCAGCACCACGTAAAAATAAATAAAACAAAATAAAGATATTGTGTCCATCTATAACTAAAAAAGTTTTAAAAAAAAGAAACCATTACAACTCAATAAGAACCCCCCCCAAAAAACACTAAAAAAAAGGGCAAATGATTTGAACAGGTGCTTTATGAAAGACATGTAATTTACAAATAATCACTTGAAAAGATACTGAACATCCTGTATGGGTAGAGAAATACAAATTAAAACCAAAATAAAATATAACTATACATTCACTAGAATGTTTAAGTTTTTAAAATGTCCACAACAAGTGCTGGTGAAAATGTGGAATAACTGGAGGTCTCAAACTAGAAAACAATTCAGTAATTCCTTAAAAAGTGAAAGATAGATGGATCACATGGCTCACTCTTTCATTCCTAGGTTTCTTTATTTTGGCGGGGAGTATCAGGGGTTAAACTCAATGGCACTCTACCACTGAGCAACACCCCCAGCCCTATTTGTATTTTATTTAGAGACAGGGTCTCACTGAGTTGCTTAGCACCTCGCTTTTGCTGAGGCTGGCTTTGAACTCGTGGTCCTGTCTTAGTCTCCCAAGCTGCTGGGATTATAGGCGTGGGCCACCGCGCCCAGCCCTAGGTTTCTACCCAAGAGAAATGGAAGCATATTTCCCATCAATGACTTAGATGAGAATGTTCATAGCAGCTTTATTTGTAGTATTCAAAAACTAGAAACAACCCTGTGTTCTAAGTGTTCTATTGCTAAGTTATTAATACTTAGCAATAATACTTAGCAATAATAATACTTAGCAATAAAAAAGAATGAACTGTTGATACATGCTATAATATAAATGAATATCTAAGTAATTATATTGGGCTGGGGATATAGCTCAGTGGTAGAGTACTTGTCTAGCATGAGCAAGGCCTTGGGTTCAATCTCCAGCACTGTAAAATTAATTAATTAATCATATTGAGTTGAAAAGGCAGCCCCCCCAAAAAAGTACATACAGCATGCTTCAAGGTATACAAAATTCTGCCACTCTATAGCAACAGAAAGCAGGTAAGCCTGGAAATTGGCAGTGAGAAGGAAGGATGGTGAATATGTTCAATATCTTGACTGTAGTGATGGTATCACAGATGTACACATATGTTAAACTTAGGAAAATATATACTTTAATATGTGCACCATTTTAAACCAGTTATCCTTCAATAAAACTATAGAAGAAAAAAGAAAATTAAAAAATAAAAGGACATTGCATCATGTCCAAGTTAGGTTTATCTCAAGAATGTGAGGTGATTTAATATTCAAAAATTAATTTGTAAATTAATTACATTAACATGATAAAGGAGAACTATATTCATTTCAATAGAGGCAGATGATAGAAATAATTAACCTTCACAAAAATAACACAAGGAAACATGCCAGAGTTTAAAAGCCATGAGCTTCCACATTGAACATAATACAATGCATAAAGGAAAAAATAAAACCATCACTATATGGCACAGTATTGTAAAATTTCAAACAAGAAAGGAAAACACTAGAAGTTTCTAGAAAGACTAGAAATCAAAGTGGATTGGGGGTTTTTCATCAGCAACTGAAAGCTGGGACAATGCCTTCAGAATTTTGGGTAAATCTTTTGCAACCCAGAATAATTATCTACCAGATTCAACAGTCACTCAAATATATAACAGGTAAATAAAGATGTTTTTGTATTTTCTAAGAAATATTTCTTTTTATTCCTTCCTTAAGAATATAGTTTCCCTTCCCCTCCATCAAAATATGGGACTATACTGGAAAGGTAAAACTATGGCCACCGAAGGACAGGAGAGAAGAGCAAGAAGAATCTTCAGAGTGATGGTGAAAGAAATTTCCAGGGCAACAGCTGTGCAACAGACCTAGTGGGCAATCACACCACTTTGTAGCAGAAAGATAGAGGGCACAAGGGAGAGGGGGATGTTTTCCAGGAAAGTACTGAATTGATAGAATGTCTGATTTTTAGATCATTGTATTGTTTGTGTTTGTATTTTCTGTATACTGTGGTGTTTAGACATTTTAAAAACCTTTCTGGTGGGGAGAAATTGGCTGTCTAGAGGCTAGCCAATTCTTAGAGACTGTAAAGGACTCCACTGGGATTATGCCTTCAATATGCAAACTAGCCAATGCAGAGTTGCACCTCCTCTATGTGGCTAGTACACCCCAAGAAGCAAAATTCCTCTACCAATAGTCATCCCAGACCAGGTACCAGGCAACTCGGAGCTGCCCTTATCATATAGAATCCACTAAAAGTATTCAAACTATCCAATCCTAAATTTTTTACACCTTCCAAGAAAACCTCCAGTAAAGTTGGTGGCTCTCCACTGGCCCTTTCTCCCTCTGGACTGATGTGGGTGCTTCCCTAGGTGGCCTCATATGGCATGTCCTGCCTTCTGTTTCTACGATCTGTAACTACAACTGCCCTGATATTGCCAGGACTTTCTGCTTCACAGATTTAACCAACCACAGATCAAAAAAAATTTTTTTTTAATTGCATCTGGATTGAACATGTACAGCCTTTTTTTTCATTACCCCCTAAACAATACAGTACAATATTATTTACATAGCATTTATATTGCATTAGGTATTATAAGTAATCTAGAGATGATTTAAAGTATATAGGAGGATGTATGTAGATTATAGGCAAACACTGTGTCATTTTATATACAAACTTCAGCATCTGTCGATGAGGAGTACTGGAACCTGTCTCCCCTCCCCCAGGGTACCAAAGGATGACTGCATCATAAACTTTGTTTTCCTGAGCTTCTCTTGGATCTCACCTTGTGGCCGCACCTGACTGACCAGCACATAAAAGAACATAGAAAAACCACATTGTGAGCTTTATACTTCAGTCAGGGTTTAGGATTAAACTAAGTATACGTATATTGGAAACTAAGCAAAGGAAAAAAAAAAAAAAAGGGAATTCTTAACTCTAGGGCAAACCAAAAAGTATGAGACAGGAAATATTCTTACAGAACACTACATGGTTCTGCTAGAAATCATATATACATAGTTATAATAGTACACATATTTAATATGAAATTAGCTATAAATTGTTGACAACCCTATAAGAGGGAAAGAGTAAGTATCAATATTGGGATGGTGTAAAAGAATTAAATCTTCATCTTCCATAATATGAAGTTAACAGATAATAGCCAAAGCTGATTTTATTTTTCTTCTGCTAGGGATTGAACCCAGTGCCTCATGCATGCTAAGCATGTCTTCTACTACACTCCCAGCCCCTAAACTGGTAATTTTTTTAAAAATCAAAGAAATAGCAATAATAAAGGAGATAATAAAGGAAGATGAAAATAACACATTTATGTATGTTATTAGAGCCAGGCATGGTGGTGCTCTCCTGCAAAAATCCCAGTGGCCTCAACAAAAGCAAGGTGCTAAACAACTTAGTGAGATCCTGTCTATAAATAAAACACAAAATAGGGCTGGAGATGTGGCTTAGTGTCGAGTGCCCCTGAGTTCAATCCCTGGCACCCCCTCACTCCTGGCCAAAAAAAAAAGTGTTATTAGAAAATTGGAAGTTTGATGTGGTGGCCCACACCTGTAATCCCAGCTATTCAAGAGACTGAGGCAGGAACCTTGCAAGTTTGAGGCCAGCCTAAGCAATTTACAGAGACCTGATCTCAAAATAAAGAAAAAAAAAGGGGGGGCTGGGAGTGCAGATCAGTGGTGGAGCTCCCTTAGGTTCAATCCCTAGAACTGCAGAATTTTTTTTTTAATTTTAAAACAAAGAAAGAAAAAAAAAATTGAAGGCTCAGGGTGCAGTGGGTTCATGCCTATAATCCCAGCTATTTAGGAGGCTGAGAAAGGAGAATCTCAAGTTCAAGGCCAGTCTAGGCAATTCAGTGACACCTCATCACAAAATGAAAAATGAAAAGGGCTGGGAATATATTTCAATGGTAGAGCACCTCTGGGTTCAATCTCTAGTACTGAAAAGAAAAAGAAAGGGAAGAACATAGGGAGGGAAGGAGAGAGAGAGAGAAGAAAAAACTGAATCATTGTGCAAAAAAGAAAAAGAAAAATAGAAAAGAAAAAAAAAGCTAAACCAAAAACAAAAAGCAGCTAAAAAAAATAAAATTGATTGCCACACAATCAAAATACAAAAACATCTTTATTCACCTGTTATTGACAAGGTGAGGGGCTCATATATTATTTAAGAAGTATCTTGATTCTTAAAATATGTACATCTCTTATACTTTGTGTTAGGGTATCGGCCAGCCAGACACGGACACCTTGTGCAGCCAGAAAATCCTTTATTCAGGGGAGTGGGCGCCGGGCAAAGGAAAGAGGAAAGAGAGAGAGGGGACGTGCGGGAGGGATTTTATAGAGCCCACTACAAAATCGCGTGGCGAGCCAGGGATTGGTCACTTTAAAATCCGCGGGACAGATAAGCAGTCGTAGTCTTCTTTTGATGTGCTAACCTGAGCAGTTAGGCTTTGTTTCCCAGGTGGAAGATTCGGGAGAGGAACCCCCTGGGGCGGGAACTGCCTTCGGCTTTTAGAGAGGGGATGTGAAAATTAGAAAGGGGCTGTTTTTTACCTTACACTTTGAGTTTTTAAAAAATATTTTTAGCTGTAGATAGACACAATATCTTTATTTTTTTTTTTAATGTAGTGCTGAGAATTGAGCCCAGTGCCTCACTCATGCTAGGCAAGCACTCTATACCACTGAGCCACAACCCCAACCCATACTTTGATTTTTAACAAAGCAAAAATGACTGATCTTGTAGTTACAATTCAACAGTGTTATAATAATATTTAACTAAATTATTTCCTTGTAGTCACAAAGACAAGCTATGAACAGGTTGGGGAATATACAGCTCATTCTTGGCAAATGTACCAAGTGGAAGGTATGAAGGCTCGGTCCAAAGAAGCCTCCCAGCTGTATGCACTGGCATGCTTGGTTGGTACATTTTGCAAAAGGAATTCAGAGCCCTGGTTATCCTAGTGAGTCATTTAAACTGAGGTCAGTTAAAGAGCTTCTACTGTAATTAATCTAGATAATAAAGGAAGATGAAATAAAACACCCTTCCTCCACCCTCTTTCGCTACCCTGTCTTTTTCCCAGGGGTTAGATGAAGGAACTCCACAGAGCAGAGCTCAAGATCATCCTTCCCAAGGTCGCTCAATTGGTCCTGAAATATTAGCCCTCTTGAGGGAAATCTGCAAATGAGGATAAATTAGAGTCCTTCAGAAGGACAGACTATCTTATATATCCTTTGGCTTAATCTGCAAAATGAGTTGGAAAGGTGGCCAAAAAGATAACAAAAGAAAACCTGCCTTTTGCAACCTGATGGACCTGATTTAATTTCAATAACTAGATTTATTCCATTACTGTCTTCTTCTCCTTTGCATTCTGGGTGAGTACTCAGCACCATGCACATAGGCATTGCAAGAGAAAATGAGCAGGCAAGAATTCAAAACAGGACCTAAGATGTGGCATCCTGTGCCTGTGTTGAGTAGACTTTTAACAAATCTTAGTTACAAAGTCACCATCTTACCCGCCCCAGTCAATGAAGCCTTGAGGTTCTGAGTGTTTTGAATTGTTAACTATTAGAAGACTTAAAAATGATATATAGCCACCTTTTCAACAAGTCAGCCAAAATATGATCTCTTTGCTTTGCTATTTTGGGCAATAATCTGCAGATATATTGCCCAGTAAGAGGAATCTGCTTCCTGCTCTTTTACTTGGACTCAATTCTAGAGTACCTAGGAAGATTGGATCCACCTCCCTTTATGATTTGCTGAGTTCGCTGGGCTATGTCAGAACTTCTTGACACAAAACTGTCAAATTTCCTTAACAACTGAAACTAGAAAACCCAGCAACATGAAAATTGGCTTTTGTTTGTTTTTTGAAATTTGCTTTTAACATGGATGGAGCCATTAATTTGATCTTTTGCAATGGGCTTAAAAACAAAGCACTTTAGTCAAAATCCTAACCTCCAAAATGATAGTAGGGCCTTTGGGAGGTGATTAGGTCATGAGAATAGAGCCTCATGAATGGGATTAGTGCCCTTATAAAATAGGGCCAGGGTGGCTCATTTGTCCTTTCTTCCATGTGAAGACAGCAAGAAGATGCCATCTATGAACCAAGAATATGGCCCTTACCAGACTGAATCTGCCAGTGTCTTCATCTTGGACTTCCAGTTTCCAGAATTGCAGAGAATAAATATCTGTTGTTCATACGTAACTCAGTCCAAGATATCCTGGTTTACTAAAACACCATTCATCTTATATATAGATTTAGCCAGCAGGAGCAATCTGAAAGGTCACTCTCCATAACCCATGTTAATCAACTCAGAGTGAGAGTCTTTTATTTATCCAAAGCCTTTAGGCTACTTTGTTCCTTGGCATCAGTAACCATGGAGTATGACTCGGATCCGGACACACAATTGTCTCCTTGGTTGAGCTTCATAAAGAATCTTGGGTTGGGGATGTAGCTCAGTGGTAGAGCTCTTGTCTAGTATACATGAGGCTCTGGGTTCAATCCCCAGCCCCCCAAACCAACCAACAAATAAATAGAAGTCACCTGCACTTACACTTTTTATACATAACCATTTGATCACTTCAGTTACACTAGATGTCTCCCTCATCTTATTTTTTATCCCACACCCGGTCAGACCCATTGAATCTGGTGACTCTACTTCCCAGTGATGATTGTTTTTTAAATTTTTTAAAAATTTTTTTCAGTTGTAGATGGACACAATACCTTTATTTTATTTATTCTTATGTGGTGCTGAGGATCAAACCCAGTGCTTCACACATGCTAGGCAAGCGCTCTACCACTGAGCCACAACCCCAGCCCTAGTAATAATTTAAAAAAAAAAAAATTTTAGTTATAGATGGACACAATACCTTTATTTTATTTATTTGTTTTCATGTGTTGCTGAGGATTGAACCTAGTGCCTCACGTGCGTTAGGCAAACACTCCACAACTACGCTACAACCCCAAGCCCTCCAGTAATGATTTTGAGCTATTGCTATAGAAGATTGTTGAGTTGCTGAATGTTTTTCTAATTGAATTCCACATCTTCCCAAGTCCTGCTAAATAGAGGGCCCCAAAGAGGTACCTCAGTATCAGAGCTGTTGCCATTCAGAGCCTCGATGTTTGGGTCCCTCCAGTCTTCTGAGAGTGAAGGGATGTAATTGTCTGTCAGAGCATCCCAAACCCTGTAAACAAAGAGAAGCTCTCATTAGCACACATCTGTGTCCTGGCCCTGCCTGGAGGAAGGAAGAGCCAGGCCAGGGCAGGAGAGAGGTTGCTGTGCGTGCCAGGCTGAGATCATCTGCCTTCCAGCAAGCAGGGGGAGAGCAGCTGGAAACAGAATTAGAGGCACATCCAGGGGAGAGAGAGCCCAGAGCATGGAGCCTGGCTGAAAGGTGTTAGTTTCTTGCCTTGCAAATTAATCTGTACCCCAACCAAAGAGCTCATTCTCTGAACCTAAGAAGTCCCTAAGTTCTTTTCCTAAAGAGAGAGAGAAAGGAGAGAGGGGATGGTGACAGATTTTCTGGCTGAATCTTATTAATGTTAGGTTTATCATCTTTCAGTTTCAAAGGCCTGCGATCAACATAATCATGAATTAACTCTGACATCTAATATAGGTAAGGGGATAATGCCAATGCTGTGAATTTTCACTTATTAGCCAAAATGTTTTAGGGAGCCCACAGAAGCCATGATCCTGCCCTCTTATAATGTAGAGGCTAAGTGTACTGTGTCTCATCATAGATAGTCTAAGGTAAATATAAGAAATCAATAAACACACTTCTGTCTACATAATTAGTTTTGGCGGGGGAAGATGAAGTCTTTTGGGGGAAAACTCTGAAGTCACAAACACTCACATATCACATATACATTAATTAGTCAACACCAAGAGATTAATGTAAATCAATAATCCAAGCTTCTAATAATGTAAACCATGGAAACCAGCACCGCTTGTGTTAATATTAGATGATGATACATGAGGGTTATATGCAATATCCCCTGCAGGTGCCTGCACCTGTCAAACATGAGTGATACTCGCAAGACCAAGATAAAAGAAGACATATAATTTTTAGATATACTAATCTAAAAAAATAGCCACTTAAAAATAAGCAAATATGTATGTATACTTATGAATCAAATTTATGTTGTAACCAATGCTGAAAAGGTCAGTGCAAAATACATAGATATAGAAGTCAGAGCACAGACACTTGAAATCAAATAATAATGCAGAAGGCAGGTGCTATTAATATAAACAAAATCAGGAATGATGTATGATACATGGATATGTAAACAAAAAGGTTTTCCTGGTATACAATGTATGCAACTGCAATGAAACAAAAGGAACCCAAGGAAACACAATTTAATGGCAGTGCTTGAGACATCTGTTTATTTGCTATTTTTGAGAGAACTGGGCAAGTGCTCATTAGACAACTATTTAGCAGGATTTCAGAGCATGCTGCTTAAACCATAGGTGATATCCCAATGTCCATCAGGAACTATTAGAGCTGCATCAATACAGGGTAATTCTAAATCTAAGTCCCATTAGCATTCTGGAGCCAAGACGCAAATATGATTTGCTATCTCCAAGTCAAAGCTCTGAGGCACCACACCCACTAGGATGGTCTTTGACTCCTCTTTACATCTCTGCTTTTTCTGTTTGGAGAATAAACATACATGCAGGAACTGACCTTCAGATTTGTCCCTGCAGAAATGCCTGGAGAAGTGAGACTCAGCAAAGCCCAAAACAGGAAGGAGTCTTTTGTACCTCGCCTACTCTGGACAGAAGCTGAGACCTTCATGGACAGCACACCTTCCAATGACCTTGAGACTGCTTATATCCTTGAAGTAACAATGGAGGATTCTCTCACATTATTTAAGGAGTGCCTACTTTTCTCTGCTAAACCGTCACTGACAGACTCTGAATTTTATCTTCTAATTCTCAGTTCTAGATAATTCCCTAAACCTTTATCTCCCTGGGATTTCAACTCATTCTCATTTCTCCTTTCTTTTCATGTTTTTCTTTCTGGTGTACTTTTTTTTAGTCTTTTGAAGTTTATAAATAACTTTGAAGATAAAGTATCCCTTGTTTCTTTATAATCACTTGCATACCTTTCCCATACTGATTCAGTGCCCATTTAATAGCAACAACAGCAGTCAACACTTACTGAGCACTTACTACACGTTAAGTGCTCTTCTAAGCTCTTTGTGAGGACTGAGACATTCATTCCTCACAACTCCACATAGCAGATGCATATGAGAACCTAAAACAGTGAAGCTAATTAAGTTGTCTAAGCTTACACAGCCAGTAATAGTAGAGGCAGGATTTGAACCCAGACAGAATGGCAACACAGTTCAGATCCCTAACCACTTAACAATTCCAACTCTTTCTGATTTACTATATGATTAGCATTGGCATGGACATCAGAATAACATGCCAAGTTCCAAATCACAACCTCAAACAACAGTTTAGATACTGGCTTTGCCTGCAAAATCCACACATATATTATTCCGGATTTTGTGCTTTTGGCATTCTACAGGAGGACTGGCAGAGGTAACAGGGTGTGCAGCAGCTTTCTATGCAGGTCTTCAGCCCACAGGAGAGTCCACAGAAGGCAAAGAAAGGATATCGGCAGGCAGGCAGCCATGGAACACAGGAGCCAGTGGTGAGAGAAGCAAATGGAGCTTTCTATGACGAGAACGGGAAGGGTTTTGCTCCTCACAAAGGCTACGTATTCCACCATAAGCAGGATTCCTGGAAATGGATATATTCCCTCGGAGAACCATGAAGGATCTTGAAGTGAACCATAAAATTTCACTTCTCAGGACTCGGGGTGTAGTTCAATAGTAGAGTGCTTACCTTACATGTGGGAGGCCCTAGGTTGAATCCCCAGTATTACAACCCCAAGAAAAGGGTTTCTTCATTTCTCTGAGAAGTATCCTGCTATTTACTCTTATCTTGGAGAAAGAGGATTTTGCAAACTATCTATATTATAATTTATCAAAGAATTGAGATGAAACAGGTTGCTTCAATTCCTATCATTATACAGCTTTGACATCTGAGATTCAATTTACTCTCTCAGTCCTCATAATCACAGAGAAGGTTCTTCATGTACATATTTTATAGCTTAGCTTTAAGTGCCTGTAGAATTGACTAAACATGTTACTACAGAGGGTTGGGTATTTGGAGAAGGATGCTGGCAGAGTAATGAGCAAACCTAGCAGAGCGGGGGTGCCAAGACAAGTGTACAAAGAGCTTCAGGACCTGGAATTGGGAACAGAGCCATCAGGGCTATATCAGTTCTGATGAACACACACATGCACCTATTTCTGACAATACAGTAGACAGCTTAAAGAGTTAATAAAAATTATATCAACTAGGTAACATTCCACTTAATTCTCCCTTATGTGGCTAATTCTCTTGCCAAGTGTTTTGTTTATGTCTAGTCATGCCAATATCCACACTTAGATGTGTGTTAACATGAGTGCACTTTTGTAGTTCCTATTTAGGAATTTATAATTATTAGCATATGAATCCCTTTGCATACCTTTTTAGATCTTTTAAATGTTTAAATAGAATTAACACCATCTTTGCCCTCTATATGAGAAAATTGAACCTCTACAAAGATAATTACATTTTCTTAAAAATAGTTATCTTCCAGCTTTCAATATCTCTTAGTTATTGTCTTCGATTTCAAGTGTGTCAAGATGTCCTCCATTAAGCCATCTACTTAATAAAAGTTCAATTAAAATTTAAAAATAAAGTATATCAAGATGTGCACAATAGTGCACAATTATAATCCCAGTGACTTGGAAAGCTGAGGCAGAAGAATTGCAAGTTTGAGGGGAGCCTCAACAATTTAGCAAGACCCTTCTTCAAAAAAACAAAAAGATCCCAGCACTTAGGGACACTGAGACAGGAGAATTGTGAGTTCAAAGCCAGCCTCAGCAATGGCGAGGCACTAAGCAACTCAGTGAGACCCTGTCTCTACATAAAACACAAAAATAGGGCTGGGGATGTGGCTCAGAGGTCGAGTGCCCCTGAGTTCAATCTCCAGTACCATAACTAACTAACTAACTAACTAACTAAATAACTAACTAACTAACTAAATAAATAAATAAATAAATAAAGGACTGGGGAGGTAGCTCAGTGATAGAGCTCCTCAGGATTTGATCCTCAGTATAGCAAGAAAATAAGAAGTATGTTGAATAACAGGCCGTTTATTTTTTGTGTGGACTTTATTTTTAACATTATCTTTAAACCATTAATTCTATCTGAAGAACAGGATAGAGCCATGGTTCCCAATTTGGCGCCTCTGCCTGCAGGGTATTTGTAAGAGGGCTAAGAGGCAGAAGGCAGGGTGAGGGTTGTCTATTCCTATTTTGTAGTAGCCTCTAAGAGTTTCTAAATGCAAGGTCCCATGTCTTATGACACAGGAAAACAGGGTGGCCACACAAACAGAAAGAAGAGATTCTGGAATACTGTCTGAATTGAAAAACTAAGCAAATATATACAGTATTCAAATCTAACTCTCCTAGAAATTCCCTGCCCTGAAATCAGAGAGAAATTGATACAGTTCCAAATGAGGACTAAAGAAATCAAAACCTCTAAGGCAATAAGGGAATTATTGTGTATCATTTTATATCAATCATTTACGATTTGTGTATTTATTATTATTTTTTCAGTACTAGAGATTGAACCCAGGTGCACTTTACCACTGAGCTATAGTCCCAGTCCTTTTATTTTTATTTTTATTTTATTAGGCTCTCACTAAGTTGCCCAGGATGGCCTTGAACTTGTGATCCTCCTTCCTCAGCTTCCTAAGTAGCTGGGATTATAGGTATGTACCCCTGCACCCAGCCCATTTGTGCTATCTTTAAAGAGATTAGTTTAATTAAAAAAAAAACAAAACTTTTTTTTTGGTGGTGTTGGGCCCTGTTTTTCTTTTAAGCTTCTAATATTTAGCTATACCCCCAGCCACAACACTTCATTTGTGGATTGAAACATCCCTCTAAATACTAAACCTGAGTAGGTTTATCACAATAGCACTAGTGGAGATTTGTAACCAAATTAGATATCAAATCATCTTTTTCTTTTACTTTGTCATACTTACAAATATTTGGACAGAGTTTGTAAAGCAAAAACTGTAATGAAATTCTGATTTTCATTTTAAGTTATAAAGAGGCTTTAGATACAGTGAATGCCTAGAAAGTGCAATGTCAATTTCTCTATTCCCCCCTCTACGCTGTCCTCAAATCACACTTTATCTCTAAGGAATTATTCAACCTTTAGTCTTTTAGCTGAGGCAGTCAAGTCAGAAAAACTAGGCTGGGAAGACCCATAATCCCATGTGACGGCAATTAACATTGAGTGGCCTTTGCTAATGTGCCAAAAGAGAATAAGAGCCTGCTCATTGGGCCTTCACCCTTAATGAGGCAGAGGAAGGGTTTAGATAGGGGGAAATGATTTGTTAGAAGCCATAGAAATGGGATGCATCTTAAAATGCCATTTTCAGAGCACAACCTCGGTGAGGGAAAAATCGGTTTCTTTGCAAGTCCTTAGACCCGCTTCATCAAGATTTAGCTCCAGAGGTTCAAAGATGAGAACCTACACAGTCAACTAGAGTTAAGTGACTTGCCCAAGGTCACACAGTGAGTTACTGAAAGTACAAAAATTAGAATTCATAGTCTTTGTGTTTCTAGTCCATTGCCTGGTGCACCGGAGTGAAAAAAATGTATACTCTATCTAATAAAAGCCTCTAAGCCATTTTTTCTGACTTACAGAAGTTGAGCCAATTATAATAGGCTCAGAATTTTAAAAGAATCAGTAGGAAATTTAAAATTGAATTGAAACACACTGCCCACAGTTATAGTACTAGTCACCAGAATAAAATGTTCTCTATGATCATGCCCTCAGGCTAGCATTAATTAAAAAGAAAAGAAATAGTGTGAGCCTAGAAATACCTTACACAGACCTACAAGATTAGCTATTACCATTTGTCCTTTACATATAATATTTAATATTTCATTAAAATATCATTTGATCACTTACACACACCATGTCAGTGAGGCCAATAATGAGTAAGAAAGACAGATATATAAGTAGCTCCTGTATTCATAGAAGTACAGTCTTAGTAGTCACTATATAAGCAAATCTCTCCCAAATATAGTCAGGATCCTCTAAAATATGCCTCCTACCCCATTACTTAAGAGCAACTCTTACCACACATGTCTATAAAAAAGAGAAACTTCAGTGTAGCTCGGTGGTAGAGCCCTGGACTTGCATGTACAAGGACCTGGGTTTGATTCCCAGCCCCATCATGCCCGCCCCCTCAAAAAAAAAAAGAAAACAGAAAATTAATGAAAAAAACAAAAACAACCTAGCATAGTTGTTTTGAACTTTCACACCAACTACTTGACATTTCTCATGTGATTTCTAGAGAAGAATTGATGTCTATCTCTACTAAGAATTCATGCTTATTTTTTCTAATTGCCTAAAACACCCTTCTTTAATTTATGTAATGGACTTACCCACTTCTCTTTCTATTCCTACTTTGGGCAATTCTTAGATTTCTTTCCTTAACAACTGTCACTTGTAGTTAGCAAGTGACCCAGGGAATGTGCATACTCAAAACCGCACTACCCGGTTTTCACCTTTATTTTGTCCAGGAACTCCCTTAGCTCTTGGTTCAATTTGATGCTTTTTTATTTGGACATATCTTAACATTTTGAGGATAAGTTTCAAGGCCTAAGGAGTTATAACCAATTTTGAAATTTTTGTCATTCTGGTGTTATGGAGGTAAATTGGTCCAATGACATAAATTCCTCCATCATAGTTAATTAGTTCTTTCCTAGTCCTTATTTCTAATATCTGGGTTCATTACCACTAATGTAAAGAAACCTGGCTAACTAGGCATGGTGACTCATGTCTGCAGTCCCAGCTACTAGAGAGGCTGAGGTAGAAGGATGACAAAATCAAGGCTAACTTGGGCTAATACTTAACAAGACTCTCTCAAAATAAAAATAATAAAAGGGGCTGGGGCTGCAGTGCTATAGACTGCTTGCCTAACATGGGTTCAATCCTCAATATGTGAAGGAAGAAAGAAAAAGAAAGAAAGAAAGAAAGAGAGAGAGAGAGAGGGAGGGAGGGAGGGAGAAAGAAAAGGAAAGAAAGGAAAAGGGAAGAAATTAAGGAAGGGAGGAAGGAAGGTGGAAAGAAGGAAAGATGGAAAGAAAGAAAGGAAAGAAGGAGAAAGAGAGAGAAGAAAAAGAAATGGAGGGAGGAAAGCAAGCAAGTAAGCCAGCTAGACCCCCAAATTCTCTCTGCTTCTATAATTCATTTTGTATCTAAGAAAACCTAACATCCTTCATTCCTCAAAGATGTCGATCTAAGAAAGCTTTCTGCAGATGACTGTAAAGGAACATATAGTGAGCAATGTCAGCAATAGCCAGGGCACTGTCACACTGACAACATAAAAATAGGTAACATATCATATAAACCTGTGGACAGAAACTAGCTCTAGGTTAAGGATCCCAGACTACAGCGTTCTCTCCTGAAGCAGGAGAAGGGCAATCAAGACTTCTTACTCCTCATCCTGAAGGGTCTCCTCCTCCTCTTGGATCTGGAACTGGTTCTTCACAGGAGCTAGGTTTTCGGTCTTGGCATTGTAGTTCCTAAAGCAGACATTGAGCTTCTCATCAAATTCATTCACGAGGTCCTCCATGGACTTGAAGCTGATTATTTCAGAAGAAAAATTCTCAAGCTCAGAGAGGGAGGGGTCCTCTAGATGGTGGGGAGATGAGCCATAGAAACACTGGGGCTTCTCCTCCGGGTCCTCTGAGCAGCAGGGCCGAAGGTCCTCAAACTCTTCGTCCAAACTCACCAGTGGAGCCTCCATTTTTGCACCACAATACAACTACAGCAACTTATAGGATTCGTTTTCCTGGAAGAAATACACAGGGCAATGTGAGTTTGGCCTGGGCTTTTATGACACTTCTGGTAAGGAACTGTAATCACATATTCCATTACTCCATATTCCTCAGAAAACAAAGATTCCCCTTTACTGGCATCTGTGTACTGCTATGCACTTCAGGAATTCAAATACCATTGTGTATGTTAATACTACTAACTATATAGAATGAACTTTGCAAATACAACTGCTTCCAATTCTCTGCTCCAAAGCTTAGTGGTTAAGTGTGCAGTTCCTGGACCAGACTTTAGGCAAGTTACTTAACTTCTCTGTGTTTCCTTTTATTTTTCTCAAGACAGCAATAATAATAGGACCTACCTCAAATGGTTTTTTTGTACCAGGGATTGAACCCAGGGGTGCTTAGCCACTGAGTCACATCCCAGCACCCTCCCCCCAACCCTTTTTAAAAAAAATTTGAGATCGGGCCTTGCTAAATTGTTAAGGCTGGCCTTGAGCTTGAGATCCTCCTGCCTTAGCCTCCCTAGCCTCTGGGATAATGGGCAAGCATCACCATGCTCAGCTCAAATGATTGTTTTAAGATTAAAGGAGCAATGCTTGGTAGCAGGCCAAGGGCACACACCTGTAATCCCAGCAATTTGAGAAACTGAGGGACTTAAAAAGGGGATCCCAAGTTTGAGGCCAGCCTTAGCACCTTGGTGAGATCCTCAGCAACTTAGTGATATTCTGCCTCAAAAAGTAAAAAGCACTGGGGATGTAGCTCAGTGATAAAGCACCCCTGGGGTCAATCTCCAGTATCCCCTCAAAAAAAAGTAGTGGGTCGATACTAAATGCCAATATTGTTCAACATTCCCTCTTCTTTCAGCTGCTGTTGTTGTTACTGTAACCACAGGTCCACATTTCTAGCCAGGGGCACTGCTCTGAAAACTGAAAGTTTTTCACAATTTGTTTGGTAACAAAAATTGACATGACCTAAACTCATTTGGCAACAAAACTTGATTGACATGAATATAAAGCTGATTTGGGTTTTAATTTATCCCATTCAGTGTGATTTGATGCCAAAGTATTAAGTTTCTAGACACTCTGTTTGCATAACTCAATGGTAAAGTATGAGTTTAGCATGTGTGAGATCCTGGATTTAATCCCCAGCACTAAATAAATAAGTACCTAAATAAGATTGTTACCTGAAAGGGAGGGGATGGGACATGGGTGCAGGAAAGATGGTGGAATGCGATGGACAATGCTCTAGGTTCATGTATGACAGCACATATGATGTAACTCTATATTGTACATAACCAGAGGAGGGAAAAGTTGTGCTCCATTTGTGTACAATGAATCAAAATGCATTCTGCTGTCATGTAAACCTAATTAGAATTTTAAAAAAAAAAGATTGTTACCTGAGAATATACACACTATCTGCCTTCCAAAAGTTGAAATAACCTAAATTCTGAAACATGCACAGACCTAAGGTTTTGAATATTACTATCTTCAACTATAAATAATAGAGAATAATAGAACAGTAATTGACATTTTCTAAGTTTTTCAAAGATGCAGAGCATATACCTAGGAGAGGAGGAATGAATTAAATGAACTACCCATGTGCTCTGAGTCAGACTCCATATCCTTTTTGGGCACTACACCCTGGAATGCTGCACACTTGGGCCTCCCTCCACGTCCCAACAACTCTGGAACCTCTAACCCTTTATCTACCTTTCTTCACATACTGTCTTCAACTGTGATTTATCTTTCTGTGCTAACATCCCGGTCCCTTCCCAATTTTAATTGAAATTCCTCGAGGACATAGATGTACTCCGGATATCCTCCATGGCTCCTTGCACACACAGATTGCCCTGTGGCTAGGCAATCAATCAATGTGTGCTCATTGAAAAATCTGTCCCCACATACAGTTTCCCACAAGCATTGCTATCTATCATATCCTTCTCTATATGCTCAACTTTCTTTCCTATAACATAGAAAGGCAACCCGTCTTTTCTCTTTTGGTTTGTGTGAGCACCGATTCAGTTAGAGGCTTACTTTGGAATCATAACCCAGGGAGAACCAGATAGCAAAAAGTAAGCATTTTGCCTAGGAGTTCCCATTCCCTATCTCTACCTACAAAACTAAAACTCTAAGCAAGGCAGGTGAGGACAGGTGAGACAGTTCTTACTGGGATTTTGCTAGGATAAGATCAGTTACTGTAGCATCAGGCTGTATTCTCAGCAATTACAGTTTGCAAAGGCAACATGATAGGACCTTGGAATATAAAAAGATATAAAAGCAGTATCATATCTTGGAAAGAGCACAGGCTCAAGAGCCAACAGACCTAGACTTGGAATGTAGCTCAGAAATACAAGATCCCTGTACCATGAGCAATCCTTGACACTATATATAAAAAAAAAAAGCCAACAGACCTGCCAATGCCTAGCTGAGTGGTGAGCATAAGGATTCTGATATTCTCATTTGCCATAACAAAGTCAACACCTTTGGAAGTTAATTATAATAATTTAATCATTTTAATTATGTCAATACATTTTCATAATATATTTAATCCAAAATTTCACAGTATTTCCATTTCAATACATAATCCATATTAAAAATACTAATGAGGGGCTGGGATTGTGGCTCAGCGGTAGAGCGCTTGCCTTGCATGCGTGAGGCCCTGGGTTCGATCCTCAGCACCACATACAAAGCAGTAAAATAAGGACATTGTGTCCATCTACAACTAAAAAAAAAAAATTAAAAAAAAATAAAAATACTAATGATATAATTTACTTTTTTTTCCAGTCCTGCGGATCGAACCTGGATGTTCTACCACTGAACTGCATCTTTAGCCCTTTTTGTTTTTTATTTTGAGAAAGGGTCTCGCTACATTGCCCAGGCTAGCCTCAAACTTGGGATCCTTCTGCCTCAGCCTCCCAGGAAGCTGGGATTACAGGTGTGTACCACTCCACCATACCATCAGCTAATTTACATTTTTATACTTAGTCCTTCGAAATCCATTGTGCACTTTACAGTTATAGCTTCTTTGGACTTGTCCCCTTTCAAGTATCCAAGAGCCACATGGGGGTAACGGCTACAACAATGCACATGCAGCTCTAGAGCAATACAAAATTAATTGCCAGTCAGGAGTTCTTCATCTATTATCTACAGGTTCTTTGACTATACCTGTATTTCAATGAACTTCATTTCCTTTGTAAACCTAAGTATTTTGTTTATGGATTTAAAAACATTATTTAGAGAAGAATCCTATAGGTTTCTCCACACCACCAAAAGAGTTCATAAAAGAAGAAAGAAGAAAATCATCCCTGAGCACCAAAAAAAAAAAAAAAATGTTAGTATAGAAAAGATCTTACAGTATAACGGAGAGTAGAAGTAGAGAGAGTTTCACAGTCAAACGATTTGTGTTAATTAAGGTAGTACCACGTGATGGTTAAAAACCCACACCCCTAACTGGAGAGAGACTTTGGGCAGATTACCTGTCTCCTTGTGCTTCAATTTTGTCATCCATACAATGGAGTTTAAAATAGTGCTTACTTTGAAGGTTATTTTACTGATCAATGAGATTGTCTTTGTAGTGCTAAGTACAATGTGTGGAAAAGAGAAAATGTTCAATAAATGTCAACAATGCTTGGGAAAATCAGGATAACTTATTTACAAGAGTATTTCCAGCAAAAAAATTATACCTGCCATAATAGCCTATGTATGGTACTTCAAAATGCTTACTAAATGAGAGAAGTATTGATGAAAAAATCTGGGCAGGTTTTTTACTAAGTCTTTTTTCAATTCATTTGATCCAAGCTTCCTGAATCTTTGGTCTCTCTATTCTATCCTCAGTCCAAGCAGACTCTAGAGAAATAGATTCATCTAGGAAATTATAAAAGAAATGAATATAAAGATCTAGAGTCCAAAAACATTGTATTGGAAACAATCCATAATATAGCCTGATTGCTTGTTATCAACACACTGTCCAAATGCCAAGAAGCACTGCATGAATGACCAGTTAGAGATGCAGCTAAAACTGAAAGACCAAATGAGAATCTGGTTACTCAGTACCCAAACTGAACCCAGCATTTGTGGGAAGACTCTAGCATTTGTGGCAGAGGAGATGACAATCAAGCATTCTGACTGGCCCTACCATAGGCGGGGAGGGCTCTGGGTTGGAGTTGGCACAAGCCTTGCAATGGTGCCCCCTACCTTCTTCCTTCCTTCCTTTCACCCCCATTCTTTTGCTTTTAGTTGGGTGCCTTCAGCCTCTAACTAAATTGTCTGAAACAACCTTCTAATCTCCCTTCCTTGCAACTTGTCCCTGTGCTCAGTCACAGCTCATCTCAAAGCCCTCCTTCCTTCCAAAGCCAGGGTTAAGGGCTAGGGTGTAGTACAGTGGTAGAGCACTTGCGTAGCACATATGAAGCCCTGGATTTGATTCCTGCACACACACGCACACACACACACTTGAGTTAATACAAGTAATATCTATACTCTATACTTCCAAAGTGAATACATAAAAAATGGTATAAAGAAGGAATCGCGGGAGAGTCATTTTTTCTTCTCTTTAGCATAGAACAGAGTGCAGGACTATAGTTGGATTATGTCCTATAATCTATTCTATTTATTTTGGTTCCCGATAGATGGTGTATTTGGACAAGAAAAGGCACACATGGAGTTTAACAGGGATCCAGTAGGTAACACATAAGCCTCTCCCTGTACCATAATGATGCACTAGCTGCATCTTGGGGCAGTGGTACAAATTATCAGTCTCTGCTTTGCTGAGCTGAGCAGTAGATTTCACCATGCCTCCCCTGCTGGGCCTCTGCACCTCCACACAAGCCCCATTTCATACCCCGACCTGTCCTTCCCATTATTTGCTCTATAGATCCATTCTTTGGCACCTCCCATATCCTAAAACCTGCCCTTCGCCAATCCACCTTCAGAATCCCACTGCTCCTCAGCAAAACCCAACCAGTGTACGCGTTTGTGCCAGCTGCACATTTGGCAGAAAGAGAATATTTCATTGCATATGGATCTGCAACTCCTTCGCAGCTGCTGGCTCTATTCACCTCCATCTCAGATCCCCTAACCCGCCCCGCAACCCCGGCCCCGCAACTGGTCTGTTGGGGTAAAGAAAGTCTCCTTCGGGCAGTACAATGGCTGGTGATGCATGGAAGTCGGACTCATTCCGCTGAGGCCGCACATACACTCCACTGCCCTTTTGGTCAAATAAGACCGGGACGCTGGAGTGGAAGGGAAGTCATAGAGTGTCGAGCTGCCAGGAGGAAAGGGAAAGGCAAGAGGGAAGAAAAGAGGGTTGTATAACACCTCCTCGGTTAAGCCCGCAATCTCGAGAGTCCTGGGCCCGCAGAGGACCGCAGCGCGTCCCCCCACCATCACCACTCCCCGCCGCCAACACACACACCACTACACCACCACACTCGTCCTTTCTCCGACCTGCTGTGTAGTAAAACAATCGCACCCCCAGCGTCTGCAGCTGCTGCCAGCGGTTCTGACACTGCAGGAATGCATGGTCTGGGAAAAGACTCCACACCCTAGGGAGGGGTACGAGCCGGGTAGGGGTTCGGATTTTAGGGATGAAGATGATTCTGGGGCGTTTAAGGTAATCCGACCAGATAACGGTCCTGGAATGAGGTGCTGGCCACACTGCTCTGGCACGGTCTGGCAGCATTCCCCTGCTCCCCGGAACCCCATGCCGCGCGGCCTACACACACACACACACACCGCCTGACTCGGAGGGCCCACGTTCTGAGATGATGCTTTAAGTCCCATCATCCCACATCTCTCGGCCCTGGCGCTGCGTCCGGGTCGCTGTCCCTACAGGGCTGGGCAGGAGGGCGACGGCCTCCATGCTCTTTCTTTGCAATCCCAGGATGGGACGGGTTGGGGATGTAGGGGGTGCGGCGCCCCCAGATGGTCCTTTCGGAAAATCCGAAGTCCTGGGACCTCTTTCACCACCCCCACTCGAACCCCACCCCTGACAGTGGGTTGGGTCCAGACTACAGTTGCCCCTTGTGACCACACCTGTGCGGGTCCTGGCGGAGGGAGGCGGATCCCGGGGCTCAGCCGGACACCCCCATCCACGGGCCGCAGCGAACGGCCGGAGCGCAGCGCAGTGGCAGCGGCAGCGGCGAGCCAGTCAGCCAGCGAGCGCTCCCCCTGCAGCTCAGGCGGCGCCCGGCTCCGCTCCCCTCCTCCACCCCGCCCCCTCCCCGCGCTCGCGCCCGGGCTCCGGGGACGCGCCCGCGCTCGGGCACCCGCCCAACTGGCACGCGCAAGGCGTGGACGTCATCCTCTGGTGAACATTCATAGCGCTCCTTGGAGCACGTGGGCCTGCTTCTATAAATATTTATGAATTGCTTTTTCTCTCCTTTTTAACATTGGCCCTTCTGCTTCCCTCGTGAATATTCAAAAGTTCCAAGATCCGTGCGTGTGATAATTACCAATATGGATACCACCTCTCAGGGCCCATCATTGTAGATTCTCCGTAAAAATGGAGGCAGATGGAGTGAAAGAGCGGGAGGATGCCGACAGACACACTCAAAGATCCTCTGGCATTTTCTGGACTCCCCTTTCTGCTTTACTAGAGACTGAATGGGGGAAGTTGAAGGATGCCTCTGACCCAAACCGAGTTTAGACCTCCAGCCAAAGGTGAGCAGGCCAATGGGAAAGATTTTGTCACCCAAATATACAGGGTGAGAGCTGGATGCAGGCTGAAAAATCTGAGGGAGAGGGTTTCAGGTCCAGGAAGACTTGGGATAAAAAAGGACAATTCAAGAGGCGGAAATAAGGAAGGCCCTTGGGGCCCCTGTGAAAATGTACTTTTAATGAGTTGATCTTGTCTACTGCGCATAAGCCTGTGCTTATAGATGCTGTCATTGTGAAGAAGTCTGATAATTGATAAACACAGACCATGAAGATAGAGTGCAAGAAAGGAAAAGACAAGAAAACCATGTCTTTTGGAGAACCAAGTATTTTTGTCTGATGGCAATGTAGTGGCACCTCCTCCTCCACAGAAAATCTTAATTAAGCTTCTCTAGAAATCTGCATCATAATTGATCTTAGGACTATCAGCAAAAGAGTCTCTACCAAAGAATTCAACATGGTTAAATTTCCTATTTCCTGTTGCTCTGTCTTGCTTGGCCACTGGCCTAAAAGAGATCAGCACTCCAGGTGCTGAATGCCCCCTTACTAGTTTTTCTAAAGAAACATTTTTGAACTATCTAGTGTAGTAATGATATAATGGGTTATAAAAGTTTTTTGTTTTTTGTTTTTTTTAACTGAGAAGGGGGTTGGTTAACGCAAAATGTAACAAGAAGGACAGATCCTTTAACAAGGCCTCTGGCCTTGGGCCTGAGCTTCACAGAGATGTTTACATTTCAGAGATAAGAGATGTTACTAACTGGCCTCAGTGGTAACAGCTGGCAGGGGGAGAAAAGAAAGGGGAGAAGAAGCTCTCCCCTTCTCAGGTGCTGCCCTTGAAGTGTTAACTTGCCCAGAACAGTAAAACAAAAAAGCTGCTGTTGTGTGAACTTCTGTAGACTGTGAACTTCTGAGCCCCTCCCCTTACATGCTCGATATATAGTTCTGAAACTGCCTGAACTTGGGGTTCAGGAGAATTAATTGATTACAGTGAAAGCTGTACCCTCTGAACTGACTGCAGTCAAATAAACCTGCTTCCTGTTTCCTCTTCGGTGCCTTGCCTCGTCTGTCCCTACAACAGCAAAGTACCTCAAGGCTGAACTAAGGACTTCACCTGAAAGGGGAAAGGATTTGTGCACTCTTTCCATGAACACTTCTTTTTTTTTT
>PVHX01001563.1:192201-202355 GCA_004024805.1 Geosciurus inauris
CGCCTTGCCATTGCTGAGGCTGGCTTTGAACTGCGATTCTCCTGTCTCAGCCTCCCTAAATGCTGGGATTTCCTTTCTCAGCTTCCCTAAGTGCTGGGATTACGAACATTTCAATCTCAGGGAGGATGTGAAGCAGGGAAATAGCATCCCCTTGAGAGGAAGAGTTAGCATGTAATCTTTCTGGTGGCATTAACCAGAGGATCTCTGCTTGTTGGAAAGGAAAAAGAAGTGCAAATGCCTGTAACCCCAGCAACTGGAAAGGTTGAGGCAGAAGAATCACACTTTCAAGGCCAGTTAATGGAGACCCTCATTCAAAATGAAAATTTAAAAAGCACTGGGGATGTAGCTCAGCAGTACAGTGCCCCTGGGTTCAATCCTCATTACAAAAAAAAAAAAAAAATTAATTTAATTAAAAAAAATCCTAAGTCTACTGTTCTGGGATCAAATCCAGTTCTGTGACCTTGGGAGAGTTATTCTCCGTGTGACTCATTTTCTCATCTGCATAATGAGGATAATAATAGCTCTGACTCCTTTTGCCTATTGTGAGATTAAAGGAATTGATGTATGTAAAGTATACAGGCATACAAGAAGGCACTGTATATCTTGGCTAATTCTCTTCCTTAGCAGAAGTTTTGAGGAAACTGTATTAGAAGCCACCTTTTGACCTTAGAGCATGGGGCAGTTTGAAAGAAGCTTGTGAGGAAATGATAAATCAGAGTTTGTGGGTGTCTTTTGGAAACTTCTAAGGCTATTAACATTTTGGAAATGTTGAAAAGTTGTTTTATTGTTCTGTTTTGGCTTTTTATTTTTTTGCCCCCAATAAAACTTTAATTGAAAAAAGAAAAGTTTGGTCTCTGAGAAAACTCAGGTTCAAACCTCAGCATTCCATTTACTAGCTGATGACCTTATGCAAGTTACTTACCCTCTCTGAGCACCAATTTTCTTGTCTGTAAAATGCAGATTCCAATATGTATGAAAATTGTTATAAAGATTAAATAATGTAATGCATACAAATTGCTAAGCATAAAGCCTGCCATATAATGTGTTCCATAAGTGAATTCTATTTTTCTTTTTTTTTATGAGGACATGAAGGAACTGGAAGCTGAGGACTCATGGTCTAGATACTTGGAATAAGAATGCTCTGAACATGAGCCAGATTATCCTTCCAACAAGCATTTCATTCATTGTAGTTAAAAAAAGAGAGATAGACATATATGTTATGGTTTGGAAATGAGGTGTCCCCCAAAATCTCCTGTATCGATGCAGGAATGTTTAGAGGTGAAATAATTGGGTTGTGAGAGCTGTAACCTAATCAGTCTATCCTTGTTTGAATGAACCTATAGTGTAGTAACTACAGGTAAGTGGGGCATGGCTGAAGGAAGTGAGTAGCTGGGGTGTGCTCCGGAAGGGTTCGTCTTCCCTGCAGCCCATTTCTGCTTCTGTCTTTCTGCTTCCTGGCTTCTATGAGGAGAGCAGCTTCCCTCTGCCATGACCTTCTGCAATAAATGCTGCCTCACCTTGGGACCAGAGCAATGAACTCAGGCATCTATGGACTAAGACCTCTCTGATACCATGAGCCAAAACAAACTTTTCCTCCTCTAAGTTGTTCTTATGGGGTATTTTGGTCAAAACAACACAAAAGCCAACTAAAACAATAACATAAAGTTTTCCATTTTAGGTTAGGCATGGTGGTGTTCACCTAATCCCAGCAACTCAACAGGCTGAAGCAGGAGGATCACAAATGGAAGGCCAGCCTGGGCAAGACCCAGCCTCAAAATAAAATACAAAGGGTTGGGGCAGGGGATGTAGCTCAGTTATAGAGCACATGCCTACTATGTACAAGGCCCTGGGTTTGATCCCCAAGACTGCCAAAAAAAAAAAAAAGGAAGAAAGAAAAAAAGAAAACTTGGATACCAGGGTGTATGAATCCCTGGGTTCTTCTAGTCCCAGCTGGTGTGTGTGTGTGTGTAAAGAAGTAAGTATATTTTTCCCCATAAGACTTCAAAATAAGTAGAGCAAATTATAATACTAAAAATCTTCAGTACCTCTATTCTAATAAGTTTAAATACTATCACCTTGGTTAAGATAATATAAAGTGTATACATTTTTTTTTTAAAGATAAACCTTGATAGTGACACACTCGTTGTCTCAGCTGCTCAGGAGGCTGAGGCAGGAGGATCATTTAAGCTTAGCCTGGGGAACCTAGCGAGACCCTGTCTCAAAATGAAACAAAGAAAAAAAAAAAAGGAAGGAAGACAGAAAAGAAGAAAGAAAATCATCCATACAGAAACTAATTATTTGAAACAATGACTTAGGTATCAAAATAAAAGATAATGGGCACTCAATAAACATTAAATGAATGATCCAAGACAGGCAAAAGAAGAGTTGGGCTCTGCAGTCTGAATGACCAGGTTTAAATGTTGATTTCACAGGTTATTAGTTGTTTCTGATTTAATCTTGCTGGTATTTCCTACTTATGGATTTTTGTGAAGGTTAAACCCCTTAGCCATGTACCTAGTATCCAGTTACTGCCTACTAATAAAACACACTTTTGTTTGAGACTGGGTCATAGGTATAAACCGCTGATTATTGGAGACACAGAGTAAATAATTGATCTGGAATCACATCAATACCACTGTAGGGGCTGATTTCAAGGAATCTTGATTTATTCATGGTGGAGTCAAAGAATCTTGGAACATCAAGAGTATTTTAAGGTCATCCAGTTTAACTGCCCACCTGATACAGAAGCCAATAATTCTTCTAGACTGTTCTGTGTAGTGTCTATTTACATATCTGTGGTGATGAGGAAATTGACCTCACAGGGCTATCCATTCCCTTTTTTAATTTTAATGGCTTTCAAGTCTAGAAATGGATGTGTGTGTGTGTGTGTGTTTTGCTGGGGATTGAACCCAGGGCCTTGTGCATGTGAGGCAAGTACTCTACCAACTGAGCTGTATCCCCAGCCCCTAGAAATGAATTTTTAAGATTAGAAATTTAATGATAGCATGATAGTATTGTGGTCATCCTGTTTGAGCTAACTTAGAAGATCCTTTATTGAAAACCTAGTCAACAACAGCCCAGAAAATAAAGATGAGCTCATACTTGCTAACATTTTCAGACTTCTTGATTTTTCCATCCTTGGTAGTTCTCAAATGACAACATTTAATACAAGCCTATATTCATCTCTATTCTTAATCTTCCATGCTGATTGAACTCTCTGATTTATTTCCACAAGGCAAATGGAATATTCCCCCAAAATTCAAAATGTATGTATAACAATTTACCCAGCAGTTAGTTGTTCTCTACCACAAAGCACATGCACAAAGAATAAGGCAATATTGCTTTCAAAAAGAATAAGCAATAGTATAAACATAGACAAATCAGCACCAAGAATAATGACAAATTCCACAATAGTCATCTCTGTTACCTGATTAAAAAACCAAATACATGAGCTAATTGACAAATCAAGTAAAAGAATGAGAATCCTTGAGATCCCGGAAATTCCCCAGAGTGCAAGTGTGGTAACAATTGTTTTTTTCTGTACAAGAAAAGAATTGGATAGTTCAAGAAAGAATAACCACGAATTTTAATAGGAATCAGAAAATGAGATCCCCAGTTTGTGGGGAAGATTTCAGGTCTGGAAGGATCAAAAGAGAAAAATCATTACTCTTCCTCTATTCTCTGTGGCTACAGGAAACAGAGGCTGGATAATGGTGTCATGGGTTTGGGGACACTCAAGATGATTCAGCTCTGTGAAATAACTTTTAGGTTACATTTTAGTCATTTAAAATATTTGTTTGTTTATTTCTGCATCCTGGGGATCAAACTCAGGTCCTCACACATGCTAGGCAAGTATTTACTCCTAAGCAACTCCCCAGCCCATAATTTGGTTCTTTTTGATACCCTCAATTAAAGCAGGGATTTAATTTGTATGAATTCTTGAGGATTGACTCCCAGTGTATGTAATCTCAAAACTAATCCCTATTTTTTTGTTACCTCCAGTATGCCCAGGTATTCATAAATGTGATGATTCAGAAATGAATTTGAGGAAATGAAAATGCCAAATAACACTGTCATTTTATTGCACCAGTCGAGATAAATAAAAATCACTCCAACACCAGCAAACTCCCAGCCATCAACATGCCCTGCAAATGCTGCCCTAGGCCACAGCTGTCCTCTTTAAGGCCTCAACTCAGAATCCCGACAGCGTTTTCAACCCTGTAAAAATGATTAGCATAGAACATTCTCCCTAAAGTCTCATTTTCAGCAGTTAGTGTTGCCCACAAAGTCACTGTAGCCAAGATTTAAAGAGGCAAATGTCTTTTAGTTGTCATATCCTACAAAGTAAGAGCTTAATTACACCAAACTCCAAGCCCTGAAAAAGAGATGGGCTGAGCAGGTGGTAAGTTTGTTCTGACAAAGATTTTTCGCTTGACCAAACTCTCATCAAGCTCCTAAACGTTCTAGCTCCTGTGCACTTCCTTGTAAAATTCAGTTTTAGCAAGAACCCTCCTAATTTAGTTTAACAAGTACCTCACAACCTCAATATCTGATCACCCTTGATACCTAATCTGGTTTCTCACTCTCACCATGCCCCAGTTGATGTCTGATCACCTTGGCCGGTCTTCAGCAAGAATTCTGTTATGTCAGTTTAGTCAGAATCCCTCTCACTCCTGAAGTTTCTCCTTAGTAATTTCTCATCCACTGACTTCCTTCTGTTCCTTAACTATAAATGCCCACTTGCCTATACTGTATTTGGAGTTGAGCCCAATCTCCTTCTCCACTGGATAAAGTCTGTCTTACTGTGCCTTAACAAGTGCCATCAAATTTTTTTTTTTTTTTTTTTGACAGTTCCCTTAAAAATATAGAATGAAGAGCTAGGGATATAGCTCAGTGTTAGGGTGCTTACCTATTATGCTCAAGGCCCTTGGTTTGATCCCTGGCCTTGAAAATACACACACACACACACACACACACACACTGCAACTCAGTTTTAGAGAGCTACAAAAGGAAAAATTCACTCTTGGCTGTTGATTGGATCCCTGGGCCGTGGGAGAAACCCTGCTGCAGATTAAGACTGCTCTCTTAGAAACACAAAGCAGTTGGGCATAGAATGAATAGAAAACCAGAAGCTTTGAGAGGCTTGGCAATCTAGGATCATTCAAAATCTGCATATTCAAATAAATCCAGATTCTTTCCAGGTTAAGAATTTGTTCTTTGGGAATAATGGTCATTCAAGAATGAGAAACAAAATGTTTAAGTCAAATTGAGCCCTCACATCACCTATTAGAAAAGATTGCCCCAAATCTGATAGTAGTAAATTGTTTTTTTTATAGCTAAAAGAAACAAATAGAAATTCATCTTAAATTCTTTTGTTTACCTTGTTATGAATAGAAAAGTATTTGTCCATATTAAGTGAGCCATCTCTCTATTAGTTGCAAGATCTGGAAGAATTTGCAGTTCAGTGTTTCATATGATTGTGTGATTGCAGCTGATCTAATAGCTAGATCACATTACAAGAGGCAAAAACTAAAAGGAAAGGAAAAGGAAAGGCTAAATTTGGAAAAACTCCACAGGCTGGGAGTCAGAAGTTGGGCTTCAGTGCCAACTTTACCATTTGTGACCTAGGGAAAACTGCTTTAGTTTTATTATGTATAATACACAAAGATCAGACTAAAATCCTTCTGTGCTCATACACTTCATGAATTTAAATTCTATCTTTCCTTTCAAAAACTGGTCCCCAAACCGGGCGTGGTGGCACATGCCTGTAATCCCAGTGACTTGGAGGCTGAGGCAGGAAGATCCCAAGGTCAGCCTCGGCAATTTAGCTATTTCAAATAAAAACAACTGGGGATTCAGTTCAGAAGTAAAATGCCCCTGGGTTCAATCCACTGTACCAAACAAACAAAAAAACAAACCTAATCCCCAACGTCCCAAAATTTTGTTTAAATTGACCCCCAGACTGAGGGATTATGGAGCTTCTTTTAGTATTTTTGCTTTTATTTCTCCATTCAAAGACTTTCACATATTTCATAGGTATATTATGAGAAAGTGAGACAAAACAGTACTTATACAAAACCCTATGTAGAAAGCAAAGAAAATTAAATCTTCAAATTAATTCCAAATGCATTCAGGAACGCATTTGCCTTACATTTCAAATTTTTTCTTTAAAAGGAGTGAGTTGGATACAGGGATGTCAATGCTTTACAGACAAGAAAAAAACTGCTCCAACCAGACCTCATTTGCTACTCACTTACAAAATATGCCTATATCTATATCTATCTAGGTATTCATCTATTTGTATTCATATATCCATTAGAAGTTTTAAAATTTCTCATTCTAGGGGTTGTTGGATTTATCAAATAAAACATGGGACAATTCATTATCTTTTAGTCTTACATGAACAATAAGTAATGTTTTGGAATAAGTATGTATGGGGGCTTATAAAGCAATACCTAAAGTAACGGCACTTTGGCATGTTGAATACTTTGAGCTGAAGGACATTGGAAAAGCCTTAGATCAATGTCTCTTTCTGACTTTCTCTTGCTCTCCTTTTTCTTTCTTTCCTTTCTTCTCCCAAGCAGGTAATAGAAACTAGAATTTCTTTTCCCCAAGGCAAGTCACAGACACTAGGAGCCTTCTCTGTCAAAGCCTACCACAAAACCTAGAAACATTACTGTAACTTTCCCCTTGCCTTTTTGTGTAAGAGCTGGCCGTAAGGAAATTCTATGATTTACATTGTCTTATAGTAGATCATATGACCCTCATTCCAGAAAGGGTCCTATCCTAGCCCCAGGAAGAAGAAATGCCATGCTGAGAGGCCGAGAAAAATCACGACATACAGGCCTGGCTGAGTTCCCCTCAGACTATTACCATCAGACCAGACCCTCTTTTCAAGTCACATTTCTACAAAGCTGCCAACTCCTTATTGAATCTAAACAGAAACATGTACAGTTTTCCCTGGGTATTTTCGTCATTCCTGAAGGCTCCATGTCATATAAAACTATAAATTCGATATACTTTTCTCTTGTTAACCTGTCTTTTGTTATAGGAATGTTGGCAGTGATCCTTATGATGGGTGAGGACAGGTATTATACTTTTTTGCCCCTATCTATACATGTCACAAATATTGCATAGGGCAGACTTATTCCATAAAATCACTCACTGCTTATATGAAATTCAAAAATAACCGAGCACTCTGCGTCTGTATTTTATCTGGAAACTCTACATTCACTCTTACTTTTGTAGAGATATAGAATTTCTAAATTGTATGTCTGTGTGTGTGTGTGTGTGTGCATGAGAGATAATTAAGTTGTATTCTTTTTAATATACATAGTCTATCAAAACAGTTAAAGTTATATATATATATTGGTACCAGGGATTGAACTCAGGGGCACTCGACCACTGAGCCACATCCCCAGCCCTATTTTGTGTTTTGTGTGGAGACAGGGTCTCACTGAGTTGCTTAGCGCCTCGCCATTCCTGAGGCTGGCTTTGAACTCGCAATTCTCCTGTCTCAGCCTCCCAAAGTGTTGGGATTTCAGGCGTGCGCCACTGGGCCCAGTTTAAAACAACATTCTTAAAGGATATTTAATTGTTCTTGAATAATAATTCTGGTTTATGTGGCATTGTCTCTTTTTCCTTTCATACTTTTTAAGCATTTTTTAATGGAGAAAAAGAGATGTGTGCTCTGATTTTGTGTGAAAAGGATCAGACTGCTCTATGAGGAGAGAAAGAGTAAGGAGAGGTCCAGAAGTAAAGGAGGGTATAGCTGGCAGGAAATTTAATATGAAGTAATGATTTCAGCCTCTCTTTTATATTCACCCTGTCTTTCTTTTTCTCTTTTACAGTATTGGGGATTGAACCCAGAGGCATAAGGAAATTCTCTAACACTTGGCTACATTCCCAGCCTTTTGTATTTTTTATTTTGACACTGTTTCTTGCTAATTTTCTGAGACTGCCCTCAAACTTGCCATCCTCCTGCCTCTTCGTCCCATCATTTGGATCCCAGGTGTGAGCCCACAACAGTTTCTTTTTTTCTTTTAATTAAAAAAATTGTAGAAGCATTCATAATATCAACAAAACAACTGCAAGTTATTTTTCAGTTACAGTGTTTTTCTGTTAACATAACAATTATTTCATATAAGCTACATCAGGGAAAACTCAAGATGAAAACCCTACCTTCCCCATATAGAGCTAATTCGTACCATGCACCAACAAGAACCCGTTTTAAATTTCCATTCCAATTTGCAACCTCCATCTTGTACTAGGCAAAGTTTCTGGCTATTGAAGAGCAAAGACACATTCAGTGGAGGGTTAACATACAAAATAAGACACTGCATAGTTTTAAAATATCTTACACAACCTTACATTTAAAAATTTTCTTCTTTAAAAAAGTGATTTGGATATAGGGATGTCAAATGCTTTATAGACAAGAAAAAACTGTGCTAGAATCAATTATTTATCATTTTTGTCTTTATCTTCATCTGCCTCTTTCCATTCACTCTCTTCACTTTCCCTGTCTTCCTCTTCTTTCTTCTGCTTTTGTTTGATTTGATTTTTCCTGCTTTCACAGCTTACTTTTTTGCTGCATCAGGTTTTCCTTGAGCCCAGTAGGCTGCATAAGCTTTTCGTGTTTTTCCTTCAGCTCAGTCGCCTTCTTTTCACAAGGCTGCGTATCATAATCAGCCAGATTATTCCACATCTTTCTCAGTGTTTTCGCAGTATTGCCAATGGACAAGCCAGGGTGCTTTCCTTTGATTTGGTGGCAGTACTCAGAACAAAACAGAATGCCATAGGAGGCCCCTTGGGCTTTGGAGTCCTTGAACTTCTTTTTTGTTTCCCCTTTAGGAAGGATATAGGTTTTCATTTCTCTTTCATAATGTACCTTGTCTGCCTCTGCCATGTCCTCCTGTTTTCCTTTCTCTTTAACACACATGGTCTTCCACTTCTCTGAGCACTTTTTAGAAAACTCTGAGAAGCAGACTACAGCATCTGGGTGTTGCTTCTAATTCTCCCAGCAAGTTTCCACCAAGGATACAACAATATGATAATAGTTTGCCTCTTGGTTTCTTAGGAGTTCCTTTGCTCATGTTTAGTTGTTTTTCTTGACTAAGGCTAAGAGTCACCCAATACATATCTAGCTCTTACTTGTCCCAGTGCTGTCTCTGTGAAGCTCAGTGTTCTGCAATGACTGTGAGAGTCGTAGACACTGTATTCACTATTTTGATACCAGATCTCACTATTTTGATACCAGATCATGTCATGCAGATCATAGATATGAAATAAAAATTGTCAGTACATGCACACAAAAACTGGTACCCAAATATTCATAGCAATTGTATGAAGAAAAGTCAAAAAAGTGGAAACAATGCAAATGGCCATCAAGGGATGAATGGATAAACAAATATGATATATTCACACAATGGAATGGTATTTAGCCATAAAAAGAACAACATACTGATACATGCTACATCCTGGATGAGCCTTGAAAACATTATGTTTAGTGAAAGAAGCCAGACACCAAAAGGCACATATTGTATGATGCTATTTATATGAAATGTCCAGAATAGAACAATCTTTAGAGGCAGAAAGTAGATTAGTGGTTGTCTGGGCTGTGACAAGTGACTGCTAATGCATGTTAGTTTCTTAATTTTTTGAAGAATGATGAAAATGGACTAAAATTAGATAATGGTAGGTAGTAAAATTATGTGATGGTTGTACAACTCTGTGACTATACTAAAAGCCACTGGATTTACACTTTAAAGGAGTAGATTTTATTATATATGATTATATCTCTAAGGTATTATTTTTAAAAAGTCAGTGCAGGGCTGGAGTTGTGGCTCAGTGGCAGAGCGCTTGCCTTGCACATGTGAGGAACTGAGTTCGATCTTCAGCACCACATAAAAATAGACAAAATAAAGACATTGAGTCCATCAATGTCTAAAAAATATTTTTTAAAAAATTCAGTGCAATCAGTCTATCAAACAAACAAAAATTTCAAGTGATGCTAAACAGATCTCAAGTGATGCTAAACAGAGTCATTTCTAAAGAATCAGCAGAGGACTGGGCACAGTGAGGCACACCTGTTATCCCAGTGATTTGAGAGCTGAGGCAGGAGGATCATAAATTCAAGGCTAGCCTTGCCAACTTAG